>BLSH010125154.1:1157235-1171037 GCA_018402905.1 Glandirana rugosa
AACCGAGAAATGGGGCACTGGCCGACACAGGTTAGTGTCGGCCAGTGTTTGCTCGGAGTGCACGTGCGGCGAGCACGTGCGGGGACCCCCGCGCGTCGCGCCGCTAGCCTCGACTCCGAACAGGGAGCCTGTTTCGGGTCGAGGCTAGGCACATTTCTCGGTTATCTAAACCGAGAAATGGTGCACTGGCCGACACAGTTAGTGTCGGCCAGTACACTACATTTGTTTGGCGCCATTGGGTGAGGCTCGTTTGTGACCGGCTGTGATTGGACACAGCCGGTCACGGGGTAAAGAGCCAATTTTATTGGCTCTTTACCCCGATCTGGGGGGGACACAACTCCCCGGCACACGAGCGATCCGCGATCGCCGCTGTGCGGGCCCCTGGGGGCCCGCAGTAGCGGCGAGAAGCGGAGGACGTCATATGACGTCCTCCCCGGATCGACGACCAGTCCCTGCCGACGTCATTTTACTATACGTCGGTAGGGAACTGGTTAAGGTAAAGAAGTATTTTCATTGGTATCCACATTGCTAACTGTTTTTAGAAGTTTAGCTTTAAAGAGGAAGTAAACTCCTGATGGGTGTTACTTCCTCTTCATTGCTCTGAATTACCCTGCAATGTAAAAGCATAATAGGCTAGTATGCATCTATAGAACATACCGGTATGGAGGCCGCTTCTTCACTGCGCATGTGCCCGATGACGTCGGCACATCACAGTACACTGCATATCTCCTGAACCGTGCAGGTTTAGGAGATAAGTCGGGAACCTACAGGTAAGCCTTATTATAGGCTTACCTGTAGGTTAAAGTGGTTGTCATGAGTTGACAACCACTTTAAAGTTGACCTAATGTCTTAAATTAAATGAGAAGTATAGCCAAAGCTCTTTGAGCTATACTTCTCCTATGGATCACAGGTGTACAGTTCTTTCTGTCCGCTGTCGGTTGACCTCATAGAGCCAGTTCAGGCTGTGAAAGGATCCTAACCATGTGGTCGGTATCCACCCAGAGGCCTGGACCGGCAGCTGGCCCAGCCTCTCAGTAAGCTGCTGAGAGCCTGAGCCATCTGCTCCAGTGACCAACTGTCACCAGCTCTCTGCACACGGATCACTGAGAACTGTCTTTGATTGTTCAGTTTTCAGTCTTGGAGCCAGCGGGGGACAGATGCAGCATTGGACTGATGCTGTATCCACCTACGTGAGGTATCCATTTTTTTTTTTTTTTTGTTAACTGCTTGCCGACCAGCCACTGCAGTTTTACTGCGGCAGGTTGGCACAGCTGCACAAATCGCCGTCATTGTGCGTCTGCCGCTTTAAGAGCTATAGGGGGCCGCACGTGCCCGTGGCGTGACGCTGGAGACGATGCGTGTGACCGCGATGTCCGCCGGCTACCCGTGATTGCTCCTCAAAGAGACAAAAATGTCAATATAAACAGACAGACCTCCATACTGTCAAGAAAGTAGAGGGAGATCTGCTGTTATAAGTAATCCGGAACAGCGATTTATCTCTACTACCTGTCAGTCCACTCCCCCCACAGTTAGAAACACCACCCTAGGGAACATTTAACCCCTTGATCGCCCCTTGGTGTTAACCCCTTCCCTGCCAGGGACATTCATACAGTAATCAGTGGCTATTTTTAGCTCTGATCGCTGTATAAATGTCATTGGTCCCAAAAAAGTGTCCCAGCTGTCCGCTGCAATATCGCAGTCCCGTTAAAAATCGCAGAGCACCGCCATTACTAGTAAAAAAAGAAAAAAAATAGTAAAAATGCCATAAATCTATCCCTTATTTTGTAGATGCTATAACTTTTGCAAACCAATCAATATACGCTTATTGCGTTTTACCAAAAATATGTAGAAGAATACATATTGGCGTAAACTGATGAAGAAATTTTGTTTTATATTTTTTGGTATTTATTATAGCAGTAAAAGTAAAAAATATTGTGGTTTTTCAAAATTGTCGCTTTTTATGTTTATAGCGCAAAAAAATAAAAACCACAGAGGTGATCAAATACCGCCAAAAGAAAGCTCTATTTTTGGGGGAAAAAAAGGACATAAATTGGGTACAACGTCACATGACCCCGCAATTGTCAGTTAACCACTTCAGCCCTGGAAGGATTTCCCACAGAGCACTATTTGTGATATGGCACTGCGTCCCTTTAACTGACAATTGCGCGGTCGTGCGACGTTGTACCTATACAAAATTTGCATCCTTTTTTCCCACAAATAGAGCTTTCTTTTGGTGGTATTTGATCACCTATGCGTCATTTCTGATCACCGCTATAAACAAAAGAAGAGTGACAATTTTGCAAAAAAAAAACCCAAAACCCAAATTTCTTACTTTTTGCTAAAATCCAAAAAAATATATAAAAAACATTTTTTTCCATCGATTTTGGCCGATTTATATTCCAGATCGGGTAAGGAAGAAGAAGCTAGGTGACATCAATGTTCCATGATGCATATGGATGCCTGGACTACAGAAAGGGGATCCGTTTTTTTAATATATATTTATATTCACTATCTAAGACCGCCTTTCTCAACCTTTCAAACACAGAGGAACCCTTGAAATAATTCTCCGGTCTCGGGGAGCCCCTGCTAAGAATTAAAAATCTACAACTCATGATACATTCATGTGATGGTCAATGGGAAGAATGCTCCTTATACTTGTGGTCATTGGGAAGAATTACCCCCTTACAGATAGCTAAAAAGATCAGTGATGTCATTGGGAATTTATCTGAGAGGTAGAAATTGCTCATTGTTCAAGGAACCCCTCGCAACCTCTGGAGGAGCCCTAGGGTTCTACGGAATCCTGGCTGAGAAATCTGATCTAAGGCTATTCTGCATATGTGTTTTTGGCTAAACTGCGGGCTCATCTATAACTATACATGTTTAGATTTCGACTTTTGGGCTCCATGCACACTGGACGCTCTCTGGGCATCAGATTTTAGTGGCAGGAGCCATGCTTAGAAAACGCTCTTTAAGCAGCGTATTGTAAGCAGCGTTTATTGGTGTTGGCGTTTTTTTAGCTTTTTTTTTCTTCCTTTTTTTACTTCATTAGCTTCCATTGACTACAAAAAACGCCAGACACCGATAAACGCCATTTAGCGGCGTTTATGAGCGTTTATCGGCATCCATCGTTTTTTGTGGTCAGAAGAACGACTCTTGAACACCAATTCAGGGCGTTCAGATAACAGCCCAAAAACGCCATTGCTGTTAAATGACAATAAACGTCCATGTGTGCATGGACACAGGATAACATAAAGGGGCATTTTTGGGCTGTTAAAAAAACCCCAAACGACCATAAACAGTCGTTTATCAGCTTCAGTGTGCATGGAGCCTAATAAGGCACCCAGTTCTATCTGATTTTTTTTTTTAGTGCATATACTTTGTACTTTTAGACCCCTTTCACACCAAAGCGTTTTTCAGGCGATTTTGCGCTAAAATTACCACATAAAAAGCACACCAAAAACGCTCCCCATGCATCTCAATGGATGCTTTCACACCGAGGTGTCATTGCTAAAAGTCCTGCAAGCAGCACCTTTTCAGCTTGTGCGCTCAAAATAGTGCTTCAAAAACGCCCATGTCCATTGAAAATATTGGTTAAGCGATTGAAAAGCGCATGAAATGTGCACTGAGGCTGTGAGGAAGGTCACATGATCGGAATGCTACAGCAACACGAATTGACCTCTAATGGAGTGCATATGTATGGGATGCACCCAATAGCGAAGTCTCTACCTCTGTTTTGAGGATATTTTCCCCAAAAAGTAGCACAAACATCAGGAGCAGCTCATAATACTCCATCTTCAACCTGCACTCTCTCTTCCTCCACGAGATACCAGGAAGTGAACAGGATATGATGTAGAGGGGTGGGGTTGTTGGGAAACACAAGCACTTGAAAAGTGCTTAAAAACGCCATTAGCGGTGTGCTATTTCTAGCGCTAGCGATTCAAAAGCGCTGCAAAAACGCACACTAAAATCATGGCGTTTTACAGGATTTTACAGGCTTTTTTCCAACGCCTTGGTGTGAAAGGAGCCTTAATGGAAAATTGCTTTGCTTTGTGATCAGTTTTGAACAGGCTTGAGATGCGTCCGGTTTGCATTTGCATTTGGGGAAAAAGTATTTGACGCCGCTAATTAGGACATGGTGTGTTTACAAAGAAAGTGCAACAATAAGCACAAGAGAAAACTGCACAAATCTGCTTTAAATCCTTCTAAACTTTTTCATAAATTCGGGTTAGAAGAAAAAAGCCTATGCACACAAACTTGTAAAGGGAATGTACTAAAGAACCTATAGCGGAACGCTTGGGGGGCTATCTGTACTAAAGGAAAGAGAGGGGGCTCAGATCATATTGGCCCCATAAGGAATGACGCAGGTAATCTGGTTACAAATGATGGAGAAATGGCAAAGCTGTTAAACTCATTTTTCTCCTCAGTATTCACAGGGAAATGGGGGGCTCAATTATGCAGAACCACAATGCTGGTCCTCAAGACAAGTCACAGGAAACACCTTCATGGCTGACTGAGGATAAAATCAGGAATATGCTTGAAAAACTTAACGCTAATAAGTCACCGGGCCCAGATGGCTTACACCCGAGGGTCCTTAGGGAACTTAGCCAAGTTATTGCCAGACCTTTGTACCTAATCTTTAAGAGCAGTTTTCTGACTGGTATGATACCAGCTGATTGGAAGAAAGCCAATGTGGTGCCAATATATAAAAAAGGACCAAGACATTTCCCTGGGAACTACAGACCAGTTAGCTTAACATCAATAATTTGCAAGCTCTTGGAGGGAATAATAAGGGATTATATACAAGATTATTGTAACGAGAACAGTATCATTAGCAGTAATCAACACGGTTTCATGAAAAATCGTTCTTGCCAAACCAATCTATTAACCTTCTATGAGGAGGTGAGCGGCCATCTAGATAAGGGAAGACCTGTAGACCTGGTGTATCTGGATTTTGCAAAATCATTTGATCCAGTTCCCCATAAACGTTTACTGTACAAACTAAGGTCCCTTAACATGGATCAAAGGATGAATACATGGATTGAAAACTGGCTACAGGGGCGAGTCCAGAGGGTGGTGATAAATGGGGAGTACTCAGAATGGTCTGGTGTAGAAAGTGGGGTTCCCCAGGGTTCTGTCCTGGGACCAATCCTATTCAATTTATTCATGAATGATTTGGAGAACGGGGTGAAGAGCTCAATCTCAATATTTGCGGATAATACCAAGCTAAGCAGGGCAATAAATTCTCCACAGGATGTGGAAACATTGCAAGAAGATCTGAATAAATTATTGGGGTGGGCAGGCAAGTGGCAAATGAGATTTAACGTAGAAAAATGTAAGATAATGCATTTGGGTACCAAGAACATGAATGCAAACCACTCACTAGGGGGAGAGCCTCTGGGGGAATCGAGGATGGAAAAAGACCTAGGGGTCCTAGTAGAGAACAGGCTCAGCAGTGGCATGCAATGCCAAGCTGCTGCAAGCAAAGCTAACAAAGTGTTGGCATGCAATAAAGGGATTAACTTCAGGGATAAATCAATAATTCTCCCACTATACAAGTCCCTGGTGAGGCCGCACCTGGAGTATGCCGTCCAATTCTGGGCACCAGTCCTCAGGAAGGATGTCCTGGTATTGGAAAGTGTTCAGAGAAGGGCAACAAAGCTAATTAAGGGATTAGAGGACCTTGGGTATGAGGAAAGATTACAAGCACTGAACTTATTCTCTCTGGAGAAAAGATGCTTGAGAGGGGATATGATTTCAATGTACAAATACTGTACTAGTGACCCCGCTATAGGGGCAAAACTATTCAGCGCAAGGGAAAACAAGAAGACACGCGGCCATTCACTGAGAATGGAAGAAAGGCGGTTTGACCTTAAGATGCGTAAGGGTTTCTTTACGGTAAGAGCAGTAAGAATGTGGAATTCTCTTCCAAAAACAGTGGTTTCTGCTGGTAGTATAGATAATTTTAAAAAACGATTAGATGCACACCTAAGGGACTACAACATTGGGGGATATACAACGTAATGCTGACATAAAAACACACACATTGGTTGGACTTGATGGATTTGTGTCTTTTTCCAGCCTCACTGACTATGTAACTATGTAAGGAATCAGATCAATAACAGAAACTGCCACACTGTTAATGTGGCTGGCGCGGCTATTGCAACACTGCGTAGAACTTGCTTTGTAACAGTAACTTGTTGGACGGAAAAAGTGGCAATATTTATACCACAAAGCTGATTTATTTCTCTTTGTGAATATCACATTTAAAGCGGTAGTAAACCCGCCTGGAAAAAAAGAAAAAAAAAGCAATGCTGCAAGACAATAGCATAAGTTCATAAGCATCGCATACTAACATATTATGAAATACTTACTTTAGAACGAGGCCCCCCATGCCAGAGTCCGTCAGCGCTGAGGGAGCTGACATGATGGTCCTCTTCTTTCTTCCGGGTACGCGGCTCCGGCGCTGTGAGTGGCCAGAGCCGCGTGACGTCACTCCCGCGCGGGAGCTCTTCATTCCGGCAGCCAGCTCTGATTTGACGGCCGCCTCTGGCGGATCATTAGAGCGCATGCGCCGCTAATGTCAGCGGCTGCATTCAGGGCGAATATCTCCTAAACCATGTAGGTTTAGGAGATATTCCTTTTACCTCGAGGTAAGCCTTATTATAGGCTTACCTGTAGGTAAAAATAGTACTTGGGGGTTTACTACCGCTTTAATTTCACTGTATCCGTTATCAGCGTGCTGACCCCAGTAAGTTCCTCTACTTGTGGTGTACGATCGATGCTCACTGCTTGCCGAATGCAGATCAAGTGGCCCTGCATATAGGTAAAACTTCTGTGATGACCTTTCTCCTGCTCATCAGGAGGCCATCAACGGCTGGGTTCTGAAGACTGCTTGCGGACTGACCTTTCATTTTGGTAATTTTGTTTATTGATCTGTAAAGACCTGGAATCAGGTATGTTTTAGATGAAACAACAGCACCCTGATGAAAGTAAGGTTATTTACTTTTGACTACAAAAAAATTCCTATTCTTGGTCTATTATGTTTGTGTGAGCAATGGCTCCTTTGTTACTATACCCTCATGTACTCTACTTGTAGAACTATAGATGTCCAGGTGGATGTGTGGACCACCATCATATAATATTGTGATGTGTAATCATTTTGTATCTAGAAAGTGGTTGTTGGCTGGTGATAAAAATGTAGGCACTTGTCAGTATACAAAAAAAACCCTTAAAGTGGTGACTATTAGTAGCATCAGGTATGCGAGGAATGTGTTTTTGGTCTCATCCCATTCAGTTCTCAAACACAACAAGCACTATTTATACAACCTCCTAAGTACTCTCTACTACTCCTTTGATCTTGAGTAGTATTTATAGTAATTGTGTTCTAATGTTGTAAAGAGTCATCCCGTGTAATGGCATATTAGTTGGTAAACATGCATCTGGTACCTTATGTACATCCTAGGTGGTTTAGAAGTTTATGT
This sequence comes from Glandirana rugosa, assembly GCA_018402905.1. NCBI lineage: Eukaryota > Metazoa > Chordata > Amphibia > Anura > Ranidae > Glandirana > Glandirana rugosa. Next base: position 1,164,717 of record BLSH010125154.1, read on the forward strand.
AAAGGGTATTTATAGACAAAACAGACGGCCACTGCCCTTGCCTATAACTGACCTTTGCAAGCAAGGAGCACATGGAAGGGCAACGCATGCAAAAAAAACCCAAAGAAATTCCCAGCTCAACTTACCGACCAGCCTACAATAAGAGTATGTGTTAAACAGGGGTTTAGTTTGCACATATTTGCAAATACATGCATAAGCTACGGAGCCCCATCAAGGTACCCCAGTATTTTCTGTACTCCTAACTAAATTCTGAGAGCCTTCACAATGAAAGCACATGCATTATAATGGATAGGTAGAGGGTAGATGAGCCTGGAAGGAGCCCACCCCTCCTTTTAAAGGCACAGGGGCACGCTGAACACCCAGAACATAGCACTATGATGGCAAAAGTGTCCAGTGCGTCCCCTCACCAATATTTCAACAGCACAAACAAATGGCCACTGCCCTCGCCTAAATTTATTGACAAAACCTTCTACCATTGATAGACCTACCTTTCTGTTCTAAAAATGCAACAGAAAGTGGGTGGAAATCTCTACAAAGATGTAGATGTTTCGTTCCATTTTCTGCTCCTTAATGCGATCAAATTGCTGTTTATTTACAGCTGCAGTGAAATTTTGAAGAAGCGGGTTGGAAAAGTTTTCTCAAATTTTGGAGAAGTCACCCAAAATCAAATTTGGAAAGCAAATATTTTTTAAAGTACTTTTAACCAACATTCGTGATGACATTGAATGCATTGACGAATTTTCATACAAATGTCGATATGGAAAGCTACTAGTATAGGCCAGCTTTAGAAGAGGTATCCCATTAAGAGATTTACCCTCAACTCCTGTTCTGAAATATTTTGAATTTTCCACCACTTTCTGTATCTGTAAAAGTAACCAAAGCAGGGCGAATCTACCTAAAGGCCTGTTCACATGGTCCGATTGTTGGCCAACAATGGTCGTGCAACAGCTTGTTGGCCGATAATCCGATCGTCTGTATGCACGATTTTACAGCCGATTTCAAATTGTCGTCCAACAGAAGTTGGACGACAAGGCTAGAAAACTTGTGTTGGCCAACAAGGCGTTAGCTGATTGCTGACTCGTGTGTACAGAAGTTGGCCAACAAAAAGTTGAAAGTGCAAACACGCATGCTCGGAATCCAGGAAGTGTTCGGTCGTGTAACCTGTGTTCCTAATTTACAAATCACATTCACCTGAACTTCCTCGTTATACGCTCGTAACACGTCACTACGTTCAGCTTTGTTGGCCGATTACTTGACTCATGTCAGTATGCTATACCAAACCGCCGTCAGCCAATTTGGACAAAAGTTGGATGTTCAGTTGGCCAACAATCTGCGCGTGTGCACAAGGCTTAAGAGTGACACAGACACCAACCAAACATTTTGTAGGATACATAACAATTTGAGTAAAAAAATTGAACAGATTTCTAATTTGTAACTTATTTTTCCATTCAGATGGGTGAAGGAGATTGTAATTGAGAATTGCTCAGCTATAGCTTGCTGATGACCCACAGGCCTTTAGATTGAAATCCCTTTGGCTGATGCCAGATGGGCAACTCTGCTGCTAGCAATCCCACCATTGCCAATTTGATGAAATTGCCAGTGGCAAGGATCACAAAGAGGCTGCCTATATAATCGCTCCCTCTTCAGCTGCGTTAACTAGATGTCATTAGATGGGATTGAGATTCGGCAGGGTTTGTTGGGCCAGTAACCTGCTACATCTGGAATGATTCCTTGGGGACAAACGGGCAACTTCTTTGCGATTTATCTCTAGCGGCAGACTCGTCTGTCTGACATTTTGTGGATCAGATATTGGGTTGTAGATCTCTAAATAGAAGAGGGAACTGTTACCTGCCCATTGTAGATGCAAATGGCGTTTTCCCATTGAAATTTCAACTTCTTCTTTCATGGTATGTAATATCTCAGTAATCTCCCAAGGCAAACTGTAAAATTGTTCCATGGCTTTTGAAGAATGCAGAAGTCAAGTAATGGCACCTTTTTATATCTCCAGCTTCCTGAGTGATACAAAACTTTTTCGGTGCCTGGATCTCAGCTTGGATCTTTGGTCAACAATTAGAGGACCTTCCTTTTGTACCTTCCTACTTCCTATATCCTTTTGACTCTTTCTTTGTTTACCTTTTCTTCATCCTGCCCCTGTGCTGCCTAGGTCCCTCTTTCGCTGCCATTTTGAAACTTTACGTGATATTGCACATGCATGAGATAAAGGGCACAATGTCATGCACTTCACCTCACGCAAGCATCATATGACAAGATATGTACACCTATTTTTTTTTCTACCAGCGAAATTAATATAATTTCGTACAGTACATGCGCAAAATCAGGTACATGTCATGTGCTTCTTCTCACATGTGTGCAGTTTGACAAAAAAAAAATATTTTTTTAAATTATAGGCAATTTCACATTACTATGCAGAGATGTGTGTTGATTTGAATTTTAAGCCATGTTCACATCTGGCGAGTTGGGATTGTGGGCAGAATAACCGCGATTCTGTCCGATTCCAAATTACATTGTAACAATCAACAATGTAAAGGTTGTATTGCAGCTCTTGGCTGGGGAGATACCCTGAATTTTACATTGTACTGTCCCAGGCCCCTGTGTCAAGAGGCCTATGAGGCAAAGTAGTACTAAAGCCACTTCATTTTTACCCACATCACATTGCTATAGCTTAAAGTAATACAGGGTAGTAAACGTTTCCTTCTCAAACAGTGCAGAAAGACTTGCGTTAGTATCTGTAAACTGCCGTATCCTCCCTTCTTGCTCGTCTTCTTCCTTCTTACCACTTACATGAACTTAGGACTACATGTCCCACCATTCACTGCACCAGCACTCACATATACCCCTTCATTGATGAGTGCATCTGCACTTAGTGTTCTTAGTCCCCCTTCAAAGTCCCACAAATACCTGTCGATCCTGCCAGTGAAGTCCACATAATGCAACTTCCTGTGATGGTGTGGACACAATTCTGCACAGCTACTGAATGCAGAGCAGAATTGTCACGGTCATGTACTCTGTACCTGCTTGCAAGACAGTGGGAAGGAAAAATGTTACAGGTGAGATGGGTATGAATGAATTTATTGAGGGTCAGTAGAAAGAATGCCCCGCTCAAGGCGGTAATCAGAATGCCTCCCTTCTAGACAGCTTAAGGCTGGGCTCACACCCAATACCGATGCGGCTCCCAGCAGGGGCCCGGTGCATCCCCGTTCAGTTTTAGGTCCGATTTCAGGCTGAATTCTTGGCTGAAACGGACCAAAAGACGCACAGGGCCCCTGTGCAAATTTGCATCTGAGCCGCATCGGAGATATGTGAGCTGGTTAAAATCTCCTGCTATTGTGAATTGGATGGGCAACCCGCATCCAACTCCCAATGGTGTCAACCTAGCCAAAAAGATCTGCCAAGTGTTGTTAGACCCAGAATTTTGCCATCAGATGAGAGGTTAATCAGCCACAGCTTAAGGAGCCCCTATGAACTCCTTTCCCCCCAAGCGCATGCAAATATGCATCCGGGCCTTGGAGCCAAGCGACTCCATATTTGCATACAATAGGGCCAATAGTGCTCTGCTGAGAGTGCTTGCCCCGTTCTCTCCTGGCACAGTTACCGGCGGCTAACCGAAAGCTCCCATTCGCATTTTGCAATCAGGAGCTTTCCGTTCATGTGACAGCCAATCGTGACGGTCACATGCCAATAAGCCCCGCCTCTCGGCATTCTAAATGCCTTAAAGGGTCGGCATGCACCGGATCAAAGGGGTTAACCTCTGGAGGAACACTGATTGAGAATGGCTGCTGCTGTATGTTATCAGTCAGCACCTGGCCACACCTAGTCCTACCTATGCTGTTCAGAAACCTTCCTATTGTGAGCTGCAGTGTCTGGGAGGGGGAGCACGTGAGACACAAATGAAGGCGGTGAATGGTAAAGGAACATTACTGTTTACTTTAAGGCTTGTTCATCAAATAGTAACTGAATTTGGAACTGGGTTTGAGGAGCTTTTAGCTTTGCTTCAATTAAATCATTAGAAGCACTTTGTTCAGTATTCATATAAATGTGTGCATAGATCATCATCTATATGCCGCATGCACTGAAGCATGAATCGTATATTACTTGGTGTGCAGCGCGTGTCATAATGATAACTAGATATACCATATGGAATTCCACAAAGTAGTTGTCTTATCCCAAGTGTTCTCCTCCTCTGCATTTTTATGATCTGTGAAAAAAGCAGATATCTAATAGGCTTGGCAGGCACAATAAAGGAGGAAGCGATAAGTTGTGGTGGGAGGAAGATCTGTTCTTAATTCTTAAAAAGGTCAACAGCTGTCCTTAAATTACACATTAAATGCAATAACCTGTCACAGGATAAAGGACTTAAAGCTGAACTCTAGGTATGATCTTTGTTGCATAGATAGATACTGTATTCATATCTTATATGTGACGGCCTGCTGGAGAAGCTGATAATCTCTGTAGTATAAAAAACACGTATATGTCGCAAACTAGGGAAAAGAGTCCAGCCCCACCCTTAATGGAGCAATCTGCCCCGGTAACTATAGATGGTAGGTTATAAAACACTTAATCAGCGCAAAAGTCCATATAACAGTCCATATAAGCTGTCAGTCTGATTTCGGCATTGGGATATTTGTACAGTGAGTTGCACAAGAGCGGACAGGCAGGTAAGTAACTTACAAAGCATGTCTCTTCTACATTAAAATTCCTGCCTGTTCATCCATCTTTAATTCTGGCAAAGGATGGGCTCGGGCGTGTTCGCAAGTGCCCGAGCCCGCCAGGAAGTGAACCCGGAGCTACGCTAATCACAGGCAGGGAGACATTCCCCGATGTGCAGCTGCAGCGATGTCTCCCTGCCTGTGATTAGCGCAACGCCGGGTTCACTTCCTGGCGGGCACGTGCACTTGCAAACATGCCTGAGCCCATCCTTCATTCTGGCCTAAAGTTTCACTTTAAAAACTCTTAATGGTAAAAATACTAGTGATGCACCAATATTTTGGCAGCTGGGTGAAAATCGGGTTTTCAGCGTTGTGCAGAAAGAAAAAAAAAAGTGTTGATAATGGCTGCAGAAATCTGACGCGATTTTGCAGTGATTTCTTACTGCGATTTTGCTGCGATTTTTATCTTGCATATGATGTGTTTTTCATGGGTCATGTGACATAAAAAATGCAACACAAATGGATTTTTGATGCGTTCTTGCTGCGTCTTTCAATGGGAAGGTGTGGTTTGCCAAACATGCACCAGTACTGCAGCAAACAGGATTTTTAACACCCATTCAAAAGGTGCCGATAATGACCAACATAAACTCCTATTTATTTAATATCCTGATATTAATTAAAAAGTCGAAATTAATACAATTCTTTATTAAAATGCATATAGATTTTTTTTAAACCTTCAGTTTTGGTTTCACGCTAATGCAATTAGCTACTCGCATGCTGTAACTATGCAAAGCACATTGAATTGGGCGGTTGTATGCTCCAGAAAAAAAACAAAACAAAAAACCTGTAAGGCAAAGGCATAATGAGCTAGTATGCACCGCATACTAGCCCATTATGAAATACTAACCTGCAGAGGGAGCTGACATTTTCCCTTGGGGGGGTTCCTTCCGGGTTTGCGGCTCCGGCCACTCACAGCGCCGGAGCACGGGAGGTCATATTTCCAGCAAGGTCTGATGCTATACGCTGGGCCTTCGCCGGGACATCACTGTGCATGCGCCGCTGACATCAGCGGCTGCATGCAGGGTGAATATCTCCTCAACTGTACAGGCTTAGGGAGATATTCATTTTACCTACAGGTAAGCCTTATTATAGGCTTACCTGTAGGTAAAAATTAACTAAAGGGGGATACAACCACTTTAATGATGGATATGAGCCAAGGTCAGGACCCACAAACCTGGGAAGGCTGTAGATGGAACCTCCGCTTGTGACCGTGGAGAAGCCATTTGGCAGCTGGACCAGGAAGTCTGCAGAAACCACCTTGGAGCGCACGGGTGGATGTTACGTCACACCGGGGGAGGATTTGCCACTAGAGGGTGGGGCAATGCCTTTTGGAGCATTCTAGCTCCTTTATCAAACCTGCCCGGGTTGGAGGGTCCTGACATTGGCTCATACCTATCATTAATGTGTTTTGCATACTGCAGCACATAAGTGGCTAATTGCATTTTTACCATTTAAAGTTTTTTTTAATAATCATTGTAGTAGTCCGTTCTACTACAGGGATCATTACTATCTTAAAGGTCCTATGCGAGCGACATCACCTTTGCACAGACTGCTCAGTCGGCATTGCCGCCATACATAGTCTTTCAATAAATAC
>BLSH010125154.1:1178683-1191084 GCA_018402905.1 Glandirana rugosa
GGGGGGTTGGGCTACCATGGGCATGAGAGATCTAACTGATCCCAGTGACAGGGATCAGTAGATCTCTCATGCCACTACTAACAGAGCGGGGAACCGCCGTGTTTACATCGGCGGTTCCCCGTTCTTTCCCTGTGGCCGCTCATCAGCGCGCCCCCTAGTGGCTGATTGCAGATCGCCATCTTTTTACGGCGATTCGCGCTCAGCATCTAGACTGCCGCCGTGAAAACACGGCGTGCGGTCGGGAACGTGTTAAGGAACCCCTAGCAACCTCTGGAGACACTGTTACTACATCTGAACTGTTGGCTGCTGAGGTGTTGTTCATCTCTCAATGCTAAGATCTCTCCAGCTATATCTATTTCAAAACTGCCTGGCACTAGCCTACTATCTTACTACACAGTAAGTAGATTCAGGTGGTCCGTCCATCTTCCCATTTGGGTTCGGATTTGCTCCCCACAGTGATTCTTGTGGGGGACACCTGTGGAAGCGCTGGAGGGATATAACAGGGTCGGCCACTCTTTACCTTTGTTTTCACACTCCCCTCCCCCATCACTCATTGGGGGTTGTTGGTCATACAAAACATTGATATTTTTCTAGCCAAAAATTTGGGGACACCCTTGGCTCCCAGCTCAACTTTAGCTGATGTATGCTCTCTTTAAATTTAAGAGAACCAAAGCTATACAGTGACTTTTCTCCCTGAGGAAGAAGTTTGTTACATAACTTAAAATAACTTCGAAACATGTAGGAGAGGAAGTTGCACCTTCACCACCAGGACCATTTGCTCCAATTGAGGGTTTGCTTGCTTCCACACTGTTACCTGTGTTTTCATTTGGTTCATTTTTTTTATATGTATACTATTATGTTTGTATATGGCAACCACATTACTCGTCATGTGACGGTTTTAACCCTGATCTAATAAATTACCAATTCTTTTTTTGACACTTTTTTGTATACTTTGTTTATTTGGGGGAATTCTGTGTTGCGGCAAATCCCTATGGGCCCTCCTTCTTGCAAATTTCGTTTAATTGGGGAGGCAACACAGCATTCCCGACTAATATAGTCCATAGAGAATCCTAGGACCCCATTTTTCCTATTTTCTAGCAACCTCTGGAGGAACCCTAGGGTTCCACGGAACCCTGGTTGAGAAACCCTGGCCTAGCTCAACAAATGATTTAAAAGTTAGGCAGGCCATACACGGGTCGAATATACAAAGAATTTTCTTTCGAAAATCTTCTCTAAGAATTTTCGTTTGAATTTCGCAACCTTTAGTGGGCTGCAGCAACAGCCGATTTTCGTGCGGCAATTGAATTCCAGTAATCGGGCATGTTGGAAATTTTTTGAAAAGCAAACGATTTTCTAATCAATAATGGGAGAATTGTGCGAGAAATGTAATCGAAAAGGAATGCACATGAGTGCAAGTAAAGAAAATTCCCAGAAAGAAAAGGTTCCTGGCCACAAATTCTTTTCTGTAGCAACATGAGGGGAAATTGAAGGCTTGGTTGGTCAAATTTTGAAAATCAATGGTGGCACCATCGGATCACACAAAAATTCTGGTTTTGCAAAGAAAATTTGTTCGGAGTTCGACCGGGTATGGCCTGGCCTGCCTTAGTCAGATGGCAAATCTGTCCAAAAATGAATCCTGCATTCTGGCAGCCACAGGTGCAGAGGCCGCCTGATACAATGGCTGGCAGTGGAGATTCCTCCATCCTCACTGTTTAGCATGAATGGTGAAATCAATGGAATTTTTTTGTCATTCAGCCATATATGACTAGCTTTAGTGCACTTTTTAAAGGAATTTTGTATGCTTTTAGGAGGCATTTGTAAAACATTGTCTGGTGCTTCTTTTTTTTTATTTTGAAAGGAAATCATTAAACGCAAAAGCTTCCTGAATGCCTTATGAATGGTCCTTTCACACATACAGTCAGGTTTTTTTTATCGTGATGCATAAAAAACCTTTTGTGTGCAGCAGACCCCCTAAAAGTTACCTCAACCCCATCTCAATCCAGCGATGTCCACAAATGCCTCAGCCGTCTGGGACTCTCTCCCTCCTGATTGGCTGAGACACATCAGCGTTGCCCTTGGCTCCAGTTGTTGTCAGTCAAACTCAGTTGGCCAATCAGGAGAAAGGGGGTGGGGCGGAACCGCAGCTCCATGTCTGAATGGATACACAGTGCTACAGCTTGGCTCAGGTGCCCCCATAGCAAGCTGCTTGCTGTGGGGGCACTCAGCAGGAGGGAAGGGCCAGGAGCTTCATCCAGCGACCCGAGAAGAGGAGGATCTAGGCTGCCCTGTGCAAAACCAACTGCACAGAGCAGGTAAATATAAGATTTTTTTTTTCATAGGAAAAAAAAGAGACTTTACAATCACTTTAAATTACTTTAATGCTTCTCTAAATATCATACTGGCTTCTCCAGGGGTCTGTATTTCCTACATTTACTCTATTCGGTTGCTGCAGCCACACTCTTCAGCATTCCACATTTCCAGGAGTGTCAGATACATGTGTCCCCCTCCACATTCTTTGGTTTCATCCTTCATGCTCCCCCTCACCTACAGGACACAGCAGCAATTTAGGGTTTGAAGGGTGAAACCACAGTGCGTATCAGGGAAGCGCTGACAGACTTATTAGGCCTCAATCACATGGCTGTACCTAAAGCGTTCCACCCATGTAAAAGTCAGTAGCTACAAAAAGTGTAGCTGCTGACTTTTAATAATCGGACACTCACCTGTCCCTCGCTTCAGCATTGCGGTTGCCCGAGGGCTCGCTCTATGGCCTCTCCCCTCGGCGGCATCGGCATCATAAGTGTGGGCACCCAGCTTTGGCTTCAAAGCCGGGCGCACACTGCGCATGCGCGAGTCGTGCTGCGCCTTGTGGCTGGCCGGCATATCTTCTGGGACCTGTGACGTGTCCCAGACGATCGCCGAGAGGGAGAGGGGAAGGTGGACTTCCTTCCCTGAGCCGCGGCGCCAGGGGAGGAAGTGGACCTGGGACCCTGTGATGACAGGGTCCCTGGTCACCCCCCCCCAAAAATGCCAATTGTGAAATGTTGTGGGGGTCACCTTCTCTTAAAGCGGAAGTTCCACTTTAGGGTGGAATTCTGCTTTATGTGCACATCCATGTGAGGGCTGTGTTTCGCCAGCATGGGGATGCACAGGTGTTCGTATATCTGCGTGCAGGTAGTCCCATTCATGTCAAATTGGATGCAGAGGCTGCAGGGACACAGCTGCTGCTCCCAATTTGACATTTGTGTGGCTTTGATTCGGGTGTATGTCTCCAAATGCACGCTGCCGGGAACACATGTTGTGCTGTATGAAAATGCAAATGATGTGAGTGGTGCAGGTAGCAGTTGTTTTAAGGCCTTGTTTACACTAGCAATTGGGGGAGCGACCCAAATGTGGATAGCTCTTCAGAGAGCAATGCTACTGTAGACTAGCCCTTGGGCAGGGGTCTCAAACTGGCGGCCCTCCAGCTGTGGCGAAGCTACAAGTCCCATCATGCCTCTGCCTGTGGGAGTCATACTTGTAACTGTCAGCCTTGCAATGCCTCACTTGTAGTTTTGCAACAGCTGGAGGGCCTTCAGTTTGAGAGCCCTTCCTTAGAGTGTTGAGCCGGCATTGATCGATGCAGATTAACGCAGTTCAGTGCAGCAGCTGTGAACAAGCCTTAGGCACTGCTGCCTCCTGAGATTTGGAGTAAGGTGTTGTGATGTCATTACTGTACCGTTTGCTGTTCTTTTGAGGGCTTGCTGGAGAGGAAGCTGTACCTGAGGGCCTGCAGTGCAAGGATATCCCTGTTTTTGCTTCATGTATTCTGTAGACCTGTGCTTCCTCCAGCTGTCCCGTTTAGATTATTTCCCCACTGATCAACAGGCAAACAGCTCTGACATGAGGAAGCTAAGTCCCCTAGCCACATGACCACCTCCACAAAGACACTGTGGCATTTTAAGTCAGTAATGGGAAAAAGAGCAACCACAGGGAGATTACAAGCAACACTAGTAATTAGTATTTTGCATTCTGCTTAAAGCGGTAGTAAACCACTGTTTTTTTGTATGCATTCATACAAGCAGATTATGTGAAACTTACCTTAGAGCGAAATCTTCCAGCGGCACGCTGTCACCGCTGAAGGTGCTTTCGTCTTCCCCTGTCTTCCCTCCGTGTCACTACCGTGCATGCACGCTGCACAGGACTCTGAAAGTACGGCAGGGTATGCCACTGGCTGCATCTAAAGTTAAAGGGTGCACATTTAGGAGATAATTACAACACCTATAGGTAAGCCTTATTATAGGCATATCTATATGTAAACATCATGCATGGGAGTAACTCCACTTTTGTTGAGGAAAAAAACATTCCCCTCTGGGTGATCTATGTACATTGCAGGGATTTGTTGCAGATTCCTGCTTTTTGTTGCTCTGAAGAAATCCCTGTGTGCTTTTATGTGCCCCTGTGCACAGTGAGTCTAATGGAAGTGATTTCATAATTCTCAACCAGCTGCTGAACCCGCAGGGCTCTGAGAGAAATTGCAGGGTCAGCATCCCTTTAGACATGATTTTCTATTGGGAGTATCACACCAAAAATTTAATTTTTGTTGCAGAAGATGCCTGAAATCTGATCACATAAGTAAAAAATTACATTTCTGGGGGGTGTTCTGTACATATTCTCTGTACAGAACACCTCCAGATAGCCATTTTGCTTTGCATTTTACAGAAAATTACGGAGCTGCATATTGAAACGGAAAGATCATTTTCAATAACATTCAATTACAATGTGACTTGTCCGGGGTGACAACACTCACTTTACTGTATCTATGAAGAAGCAGAGTTGTCACCCTAGGACGGTACTAAAAAGCTCTTCCCCTCTCATCTTTTTCATATTATAGAAGGGGGAGAATTGGGTCTTTTTTTTTTTTTTTTCGTTCAACCTGCTGGTCGAATGAAAAATTAAAAAAAATAAATAAAAGATTATGGTATGGTCTGCCTAAAGCCTGAACCACCATGCCACAAACACGCGTATTGCATGTGGTTGCGGCACAGCCCCTTTCATTTGAATGGGTTATTTTCTGTGGTACTGCTTGCCAAGCGTGACAAGGGGTATCCTTTTCTCTGTCACCATGAAACAAAGTAACCGGTGGCTGCCATGGGAAGTAAAACCCATGACTCAACTGCCTGTTTTTACTGATCGATCTTTCAATTCCTGACTGTAAACTAGGCCTAGGGGAAGTTAATTGTTTTCAGACACAATACGATCGTGCTGTATTGTAAGAAAAAAACGGAAGGGATTTTTCATGACATGAACAATTCTCTTAGAATGATCACTTGAAGGATAAGTGCACTTCATGAATTCCCCCTTCCATTCCCTCTCCTGCCACTCATTCAGTGTGCCCGCCCCATGACTGACAAGTGATCCTATTCTCTAGTGTGCCAAGTCAACATCTGTGCCCAGTGTATGCACCAAGACTACATCATACGTTGTGGTGCCTCCCATTACATCTTTATATCTTCCTGCAGTGCAGCTTTAAAGACACTTGCAGATGCCGTTAAGTAGAGCTGCACAATTAATCGTAATAAAATCGCGATCTCGATTTACCCCCCCCCCCCTGCGATCTCCATCAGGCATTACCGCGATTTTCAATGCAGTTAATGGAGTCCGACTTGCGGGGCGACTCAGTGCGACTTGACTGTAATAAAAGTCAATGCAAGTCACCTGAAGTCTTTTCTAAGTCGGAGCGACTTGAGTCTCTTGGCAGACTGCCAAGTTCTGAAGTCACTGCTGATAAAATAAGCTAGAAAGATACAATGTAATTACTTCAAAGGAATGAACTCCCGTGTATAGAAGATGTTTGGTTTAACCATTTAAAGACTAAATCTTTTTTGACATTTGCTGCTTACAAATAAAAATCCAGCATTTTTTGCTAGAAAATGAATTGGAACCTCCAAACATTATATATTTTCTTTTAGCAGAGACCTTAGAGAATAAAATGGTGTTTGTTGCAATATTTTATGTCGCACGGTATTTGCACAGCGGTCTTTTGAATGCAATTCAAAAAATAAACAGTGCTGTTAGTCCAATTTTTTTGTATATGTAACATGTCACGCCGCGAGAATCGTGATCTTTATTCTAAGCAAAAAAATCATGATTCTCATTTTGGCCAGAATCGTGCAGATCTACAAGCAACAAATGATGCAATAGGTATAGTATTCTCTATTGGCTAATACAAAAATGCTGCATACAAACGCACAAAAATGTGCCAAAGTCGCTCGTCAAAATGCAGGAAAAAATCTCAAAGAAGCGACGCTCAGGTGTGAATGAGCTGTGATTTTACCGCGATTTGGGAGATCAGTACGACTGGTCTGACTTTGTTGCAACTTTGCACAATGAAAACATATTACAAAGTCGTACAGAAAACGCATCTATATTATTCTGGTGCGATTTGCATGCGACTTTGAGGGTTTAACATTGAAGTCTATGGACCTCCAGTTGCATCAAAGTTGGGCCAAAGTAATGCAGGGACTACTTTGACGTCGGCACGACTTGAAGTCGTACAGATATGAACGGTACTCATTGGAAATCATGGGGAACGACTTGTCATGCGACTTTGCAGTCCCAAGTCGCATAAGTGTGAAAGGGACCTAAGCATAGAAGATATTTATGGAAACGTTATTTTATTGCTCATTGTTTTGCAAGCTTCAAGGAGTTCTTGACTATAACAAATCAATGTGGCAAAGTGAGTATTGTTATTACACCATGACGGAACAATATTATCATACTATATAACTCTTTGTTTAGTTTGCTTTCCCAGTTTTTATAGCACGCAGTCTCCTGTCTGTATAGAGGGAGCACGGAGCGCGCTCATGCGAATTTCCTAATGGCAAATTAGCAAGTGATGAAACTAATAGGCTCTGGATACGGAGCTGCAGGCTGGGTATTCCAATTTTAGATTTCATTCTCAATGGAATTACAGGAGGATTGCAATTACTACAGTGACACAATTTGCAAGACGGTTTTGTGTTCTCTTAACCCTTTTTTTTTTTTTCCTGTCATAATGTCATAAGAGTTTATTTATTAAGGCAGTTTTAGAAAGTGCATCAATGCAACACAAACTCTACTCATATTGCTCTGGCTACACTAACCGTACGGTGTCACCTAAAGTATTGCAACAACCTCCATTTTATTCTCTAGAGTGTCTGAAAAAAATATATATAATGTTTGGGGATTCTAAGTCATTTTCTAGCAAAAAAGAAAACACATTTTACAAAAATAGGCTTGGTCCTTAAGTGGTTAATTGCTATAGGATAATTTGCATTGGCTGCTATATCTTAACACTGAACTTCATGCAGATACAAAAGACACAACTTAATGCAGAACAGCATCCAAAAACTACAAAATAAAATAAAGAACCCATTAAAAAAATGAAATCTGTTTTTGCCGCAATGGTCAGCTGCAATCCTTAGAGGAAGTGGGATGAATGATGCTGGTAATCAGACATCTAGAGGCAGAAAATCTGAGACCAGGTTATCTTGGACCAACCTCAGCCCGAGACTGGACAGTGGAATGAGAAGCAGCGCGGTAATCTCATATCTGTCACTCTGCATTATTTTCCTATCCGCATGTCCTTGTCAGAGAACTGATTGGCTTCATGTGCTGCTTTTTCGTACAGGATTAGGAGATATTCGTTTTACCTACAGGTAAGCCTTATTATAAGCTTACCTGTAGGTAAAAAACACCTTTTTTGGGTAGACAACTGCTTTAACAGTTGGGCTCTTGTGGTTCATTTTGCAAATTAACATCTTGGATTGCAGTTTACAGAAGGGAGGATGTCTTCTTTATATATCTGAAGGAGTTTCCTGCATCTACTGTGCTCTTCCACCTGCGGACCTGAGCTGTTCTGTTATATAGGTGTTCCCTGGTTGCTGTTGGTTTCATCACTGCACCTATTTTTTTTTTTTTTTTTTAGTCCAGGGGTCTTCAGATTTCTTGCTTCTTTAAGAATAGTAAATGACATGGAAGCGTATTGAAGTGAAGCCATGCACATTAAAAATATTGTTGGGATAATAACCATCATTAACATTTACTCTATAATTTGCAGAGAGCAGTATGATCAATCTGGAGTCCATTAGTGCCTGAAAAGGCAGATCAAAAAAAGGCACAAAATGGTTTTAATACAAGTCACACTTTTCTAAAACCTTAATTAAAAAAAAAAGAGAACTCTATAGAAACTTTTTCCAACCACCAGTGAATTATTGTCCTTGTAATGTACGATTCCTCTGTGCTTGTGATAGGCCAATTAGTAACCACTAAGCATGGAAAAAGTGGGCTGTGTACATTTAGACTTGTGCCTGGGGTAACAACAGATTCCTTAATTGACCTACAGCTTTTACTATGCTAAAATTCTGCTTTTTCATTATACACTCTGATTGCATAACTATATATTTATTTATTTCAGGTACTTTGTATAGCGCTGTCAATTTACGCAGCGCTTTACATATATATTGTACATTCACATCAGTCCCTACCTCCAAGGAGCTTACAATCTATGGTCCCTAATATGTCTATTCTAGCTGCTGTGTGCCCTTTGGTAGCCAAGTACACATTTTGTTATTTTTTATTTATTTAGGTTTTTTTTATTAAAAATCTGAATGCCTGTTGGATTTTTTATTATTTGACATTTGAACGGGACTTTTGAATGGGAATAACCAACTACAAGCCAGCCGTTAAGCTTGTGGTTGTAGCGCAGCATTCCCATTGAATGGTGGCCATACTGCCCCTGACTGCGGCAGGAGGTATCATTTTTGCCTCTGCTGGAACAGGGGGTGGCAGGTGTACAACTCTGTGGTTTGACTGTCTATTTTAACAGCCCCCCTCCACCCAACCGCAAGTGTAAGCAAATCCTAAATGTAGTGGCTCCAGTATTTTTTTACTTTTCCTTGGTGATTCTGTAAGACTCTGTTCACATCTGAGCGATGCGAGTCGCGGGCAGAATCGGAGGTCCACACACACATAAGCTTCGTACACATGGTGCGACGGTCGTACGACCGGACGTCCAAAATCGTATGTTGGCTGTTGTGTCTCCCGTACTGACGTGTACTAAGCGATCGTACGACCAAGCCTAATGTGGTGATGTGCTACGAGCGTATAAAGAGAAAGTTCAGGTGAATGTGATTTGTGAATTAGGAAAGTAGGTTTACACGAGCGGACACTTCCGTGCGTTCCTGACTTCTGAGCATGCGTGTTTGCAGGTGCAACTTGTTGGACCAAATTCTCTGTACACACAATACAACGGTCGTATGACCCCTTGTACAACAAAAGTTTTCTAGTCTGCTCATCCAACTTCTGTTGTACGACCGTCGCACTGTTTTCATACGACTGTCGCACTGTGTGTACGAGGCTTTACAGTATTGGCTGTGCCGAATGTGCTGGGCAATAGCCAGGGTACCAGGACAGATGGACAGATCAATCCTCTGTTTCCTGGCTCAGGCCATATTGAACAAAACTGTAATTAAACAAGCAGTACACAAACCTTGTTTACACCGCCAGGTACAGCCCTGATCTCTCCTTTATAACTTCCCTCATGCTGAAATCCCAATCCACTAGCAGACGAACTTCAACTTGATCTCCAACATCTGAGCAGTGCGCTGTACCCCAGAAGCCATTAAAGGCACTCTGATTGGACAGTGGGGCTATGCTTATTTTCCACTGCGGTGTTGCAAACTTATGGGTCATTTTGCTTTTATTGACTGTAAGATAGAACTTCTTATTCTCTAAACCCCAAAACCGAAATGCAATACGTTGCAGCTTACCTTTCCTTAGATGTGGTCAGGGTGGATTTGATTTAAATCCATAATTTTTAATGAGCAAATGTCACCTCTGTCCTCCAGCGGCTCCTCCTCTGACCCGCTGGTGACTCACCGACAGTCCCATTCACTTTAATGGGACGGCTGGTGATGTGGCAGTGACACAACAAGGTGAGAGGACATGGCGGTAACAGGTGAGTGGATGCCCGCTAACAGGCGCTGCCTAGATGGATCTGAAATGACAGGTGCTCTTTAAATGTAAAGACTTATTCTTGCTGGTAGTTAGAATCTTTAATATTTGCAAACAAAATGAAGATTTCCTATTTAGAATAATAAGCTGTCAGGTTAGCAAAACAGCGATATCTGAACCGATTCAATCATACAGTTTGTAGTGTACATAGATTTGCAAAACAATGGGATAAAGGAATATTCCTGAACTTTGTTTTATTTCATGGTTACTGTGAAATTGTGTGAATGCATCAATGCAGTGCATGTTATCGCAGCTTGCAGAACTTGGATTCACTGAGTGAGTTTACCAAAAATGTAAATATTGCAGAATATACAGCCTCATGCTACATAACTAAGCTCCATTTCATGCTGAGCAAACTAAATTAACGTATCTTAAACAGAAAACAATATTTAGATATATTTTTTTTTTTTTTTTTTTTAAATCATTGATTTTTATCCACCCTGGATGTGGTGACTAAGAGCATTTAGGTATGACAACAACATACTATAGACCTGCATTCGTTTATTTATTACAGGTGCTTATATAGCGCCGTCAATTTACGCAACGTTTTACAGAGAACACCCCTGAGGAAGTCACACGACCCCGCTGCTCTCCTGATTTTGACTACAAATACCTTCTCTCTCCTTGCTTTATCTCCATTACATAGGGAGGCTTGCTTGTGTTTAATATAGGATTGCTAGGAAAACTGGTCACATTGGGGTTGATTTACTAAAGGCAAATCCACTGTGCACTGCAATTGCACTTGGAAGTGCAGTCGCTCTAGATCTGAGGGGGAGATATGAAATGAGGGGAAGCTCTGCTGATTAAAATCAACCAAAAAAAGCAAAAATGCTGTTTATTCTCCTTGCATGTCCCCCTCAGATCTACAGCAACTGCACTTAAAGTACACTTGTAGTGCACAGTGGATTTGCCTTTAGTAAATCTCATTGTTTGAGATTTCTGTTCAGGACATAGGAAGCTACAAGGACATTGGAATTTAGGGAAAATAAACACTTGACTTCTGTACTTGCAGAAAATGTTTGACCTGAACACAGAAAATGAATGCAACGACTACATCAAAGTACTGGTAATCTGTATTTATATTCAGTCCAAAGCCTCTTCCTATGGGGGCACTCTTGAGGGTTCGCTCCCGAGCCACCATGTCACAGACTGGGTGACTCAGTACCACTGACCCCCCCCCCCCACCCGCTCCCTCGTCACATGATTTGATTGACAGCAGCCAGAGCCAATGGATCCCACTGCTATCAGTCTGCCCAGTGAGGAGGGAGAGAGTGGTAAGAGCTGCTGCTCTCATGCACAGCTCTGGATCAAGCTCAGGTAAATATAAGGTGGGGGAGGAGGAAGGTTTTTTTTACCTTAAAGAGGTTGTAAACCCTCTCAGTTTTTCACATTAATGCATTCTATGCTTTAATGTGAAAAAACCTTTTCTGTTGCAGCTGCCCCCAGAGCCCCCTGTTTACTTACCTGAGCCCGATCATTCCCAGGACGATGAGCACACCCGCTCCAGCCACTGTCTCGTGTCCTCATTGGAGAGATCGATAGCAATTTGGCTCCATTGGCTCCTGCTGCTGTCATTCAAATCCAAAGATGCGGGGGCGGGGCTGAGTCCTGTGTCGATGACCGCAGTAGCAGGACACGGGAGTGCGCCCGCACGGGTGTCCCCAGGGAAAAGCGCTTCCCTGACGGGTCACTCGATGCAGGGAGGAGCCAGGAGCGCCGTTAGGGGACCCCAGAAGAGGAGGACCAAGGCCACTCTGTGCAAAACCGCTGCACAGAAGAGGTAAGTATGACATGTTTGTTGTTTTAAAAAAATAAAAGCTGAACCTTTACAATCACTTTAATGCATAGAATACATAAAAGGTAAAAAAAAACCTGTGGGCTTTCACTTTCACTTACTGTCCCCTGGACACATCAGGAAGTGAGAAACTCTCCAAAATTATGAAAATTCCCATGGAAAATTTCCTCTCATTCTGTTCAAGGTTTGGGATTTCCCTTTACGTTCTGTTCCAGGAACAGTGGTCGTTAGGACATAGCAAAGACCAATAGAACATTTAAAACCAGAAAGGAGTTATCCAAAGCCTACCAATTACAATATCTAAAGGCTTTTAAAGCATCACCTGTGAATCATTTTGGGTACTTCAGTCTCTCACCATTTCACAGGACCGAGCAATTTTAAGGATTGACCTGTTTATAATTTAACTTGATGTAACCCCTTCTTTTATATCCCCCCTCCCCCCAAAAAAATAGTTTTCTATACTTGCGTTTGTGTGCACTAAAATGTATTTTTGTTTATTTTTTACTTGGGTTTGAGAAACATTTGGGCAAATATTGTATGAAGTAAAAAAAAAAAAAAAAAAAAAAAAAAAAAA
>BLSH010125154.1:1236161-1248152 GCA_018402905.1 Glandirana rugosa
GTAGGGAGGAGAAGAGTCCAGGAGGTGTCCGTTGAAGAGGACAACTCACGGGTGGTATCGTTCGTCGAACGATACCCCCGTAAGCACACGTAAACGAGGGTTCGGTCGAGACAAACAGGTATCTGGGTGTCTCGCACCGAGTCGGGGCGGAGGTCGAGGGTTACCGAGAGCGACGACAGGAACTCGGATACTCCTCCCTCTTTCGACTCTCTCGGTAACTAGAGTACGTCTAGTGACCTCGCTCTAACCCGAGTCCACCCCCGACCTCCCTCGACGTTCCAAAAATGAGTTTACGCCTCTTACGCAATTCCATTTTTTGGAAGTTCGAAATCTTGGTGAAATTGTATGTCGCCGCCGACCACACCCTCCCCACGACGGAGGGGAGCTGGCTTGGGAGCAAATGCACACGAATGCCCCCATAGCAAGCTGCTTGCTATGGTGGGCACTCAACAGGAGAAGTTGCCTGTGGAGGACCTGAGAAGAGGAGGGATGGGGCATCTCTGTATAAAACTATTGCACAGAGCAGGTAAGATCGACATGTTTGTTTATTAAAATAAAAAAAAATAAGGGTTTACATTTACAATTACTTTAAGGCCTCATACACACGGACGTTTTTTGACGCCGGCGTTTTCTGGCGTTTTTTGCAGCTCTCTATGTTAGTCAATGGCCCCATAAAAACTCAGATGTTTTTGAGCTGTAGATGGCATCGGCGTTAGTGAGCTGAAAGTAGAACCCATGGCCAGCGCGTTTTGAGGCTGTAACGTTTTGGCATTTTTTGACGCCGAAGCCGCAAAACACCAACTAACGCCAACTAATACTGTACCGGCGTTTTTTGACGCCAACATTTTTAGGTTGAAAAATAGCAGAGGGATGATTTTTTTTTAAAAAACGCCTATTGACGCCGACGCTCACTAACACCGATGCATAACGCCGATTTTTTTTTTTTTTTTTTCCTTGACATCGGGCCCAACGTTTTGTTTATTTTTTTAGAAACGTCCGTGTGTATGAGGCCTAAGGCTATTGACTATTTTACAGCGGCTGTTTTTAGCTGCAGACGTTTTTTTCTACAATCAATAAACTCTCCATCATGTTATCCTATGTGTTCATGCACACATAGGCTGTTATCAACTGTTTTTAGCAGTGACGTTTTTGAGCTGTAAAAAAAACCCAAGACCAGAGGGTTCTGAGAGACGACGTTCAGCTGTAAAAACTTTCAAATGCTCAAAAATATTGATCCCCAAAGTTTTTGGACGTTTTAGACCAATTGGAAAAAAACCCAAAAACCGCTGGCCCTTTACAAACCGAAAAAACGGCGGTAATATAATGCTGGTAAAAGCTGAAAACATCCCCGATAAGCTACTGATGTTTGTTGGACTTTTTTTTTAAAGTGCATGAAGCCTAATGCATGTCTTGTGTCTGTAGTCTAAGAACTAACACTTCCTGTGAGAAAACTATATATCCCACAATCCCTGGGTCTCGCAGTATAGTTCTGGTGCAGGTGAGAGCTAAATCTTAATTAGATCTGACAGACGCAAGGAGGCAGAACAAATAACGGAGAGACCGCCATGCTGGAAGAGATGTGTTTTCATCACTTTAGCATTCCCACATTCGTGAGGCAACACAACAGAAATGGCGAGGCATGCACTGGACTCTTGTGTGACCCAGAACAAGAAGTTGTCTGTCCGGCTCGTAAATTAGGGTGAGCTAGGTGAAGGAATGCATAGGTCAGCCCTGACACTACAAACTGCAGCTGCAACGTTTGAGTCCATTATTACAAGGTAAGGCAAACTAGCACAGGGAATAGAACTACACCAATACCTAGTTAAAACAACAAAAACATTTGAAAGTGTGTAAAGGATAAGGTCCCCTTTTGGAACATGTTCTATGTTCCTCCTGTTTTTAGGGTGGAACCTGTAACATGTTCCCGCTCCTACAGCTGCAGCCCCTCCCCAGTGACAGCAAGTTGGCATCTTCTCTGGCCACCTGCTGTCACTGTCTGAAAATAACGTGGCTGTGCGGGGCTCTGCCCCGTCATTCATTCACGGAGTTCTGTGAATGGGAAACTACAAGTACCAACAGCCTTTACAGCTGTCTGTTTGTAGTTCTCAATGAACTACCATGGCGCTGTTGATAGCTCTGGTAGTTCCTTGTCTCTTCCTGTTGGTGTATATCTGTCTGCTCATATGAGGCAAGAGCCGACTGCATGGCACCCGTGATCTATCTGCTGATCTCAGGAGCAATGCTTTACAGGCTCCAAGTAAAAAAAAATGAGCATTTTTTTTACCTACACAAATGGTGCATTTCATTTTTTATTTTTGCAATAGACACGGGGGGGCAGAACTGATTAGACAGAGGGGGAGCCAATCAGTGGGTCCACCGTTCACCCACGATCGTTCCCAAGAAAGGCAGAATGGCAGTCTGCCTATGTAAACAAGGCAGGTCGCCATTCTGACAGGGGAGAAGATAGAGATCTTGTGTTCCTGCTAATGAACACCGATCTTTGTCTTCACCCATTCAGAGCAACCCCCCACACAGTTGGCAAGCACCAGCTAGGCACGCAGTTAACCCTTTGATCAGCCCTGATGTTAACCCCTTCCCTGCCAATGTCAGTACAGTAACCGTGCAAATTTTTAGCGCTGATCACTGTAATGTCACTGGTTCCCAAAAAGTGTCAAAAGTGTTAGGTGTCTAATTTGTCCACCGCAATGTTGCAGTCCTGCTAAAAATCGCTGATCGCCACCATTACTAGTAAAAAAAAAAAAAAATGCCATAAAAATATCCCATAGTTTGTAGACGTGATAACTTTTGCGCAAACCAATCAATATGCACTTATTGGGATTTGTTTTACAAAAAAAATGTATTGTGTTTCCCCGAAAATAAGACCTAGGTCTTATTTTCAGGGGATACCTTATTTATTTATGGTATGTACAAAAAAGTTCCTTCCCCTGTCTGCTCAGAAGCCAGCATTGTAAAATTATGTAATCCCAAAAATAAACAGTTAAAGACCCTGTAAAATACCTTAATTACAGCGCCACTGGGCGCTCCCTTGACCCTCCAGAGCTCTTCTTTCCCGCTCCGAATACAGCCCCGCTCCAAGCACTGCAGTGGGGCTGAGAGGAGGGGAGAAGCTCTCCGGCGGGTCATGTGATCATCCAGCGGCCCTGTAAATAAGATTTTTTCCACAAAGTTACACAATGAGACACACTGCACATTATATAATCTTTTTACTGAACGGATTACATGATTTTACAAGGACTTTAACTAGGGCTTATTTTCGGGGTAGGGCTTATATTGCGGCCATTCTAGAAACTCGTGCAAGGCTTCTTTTCGGATAAGCAGGGTAGCAAAATCCATATTGGCCTAAACTGATGAAGAAATTTGATTTTTTTTATTTTACATTTTTTTTAAATTTCATTTAGTGCTTTATAGCATTAAGTAAAAAACATTGTTTTCAAAATTGTCGCTCTTTTTTTTTTGTTTATCGCAAAAAATAAAAACCGCAGAGGTGATCAAATGCCACCAAAAGAAAGCGCTTTTTTAGGAAAAAATGGGCATGTGTTTTATTTGGGTACAGTGCTGCATGACTGCTCAATAGTCAAAGTAACTCAGTGCCATACCGCAAAAAATGGCCTGTTCATTGGGGGGGTAAAACATTCCGGGGCTGAAGGGGTTCACAGCAGCGCATAGATGTGAACTAGCTACATATTAAAGAATGGGATTTCTAGTTGACATGCATTTTCATGCAGCAGAATGCAAGAGTTTTTCTGCATCAAAACAGACCGGAGTGACTAGGCCCCTAAAGTTACTCTAATGTGATTATGCAGATTAGCCAGAGGTTAATCTATCAAACGTTTTTAGTTTTTACTAGCTTGGTGTTCTATTATAATTAAAGAGTAGGGTGATCTTGTTGTTGGCAAAGTGAGATTGGGTTTCAGGGGAGTGAAGAGGGTGGAGGCGAGGGTTGGGGTTCAGCGGACATTATTTACATGTAATAGATAATACAACTATATGTGCAGATGTATTTTAGAATGGTAAAATTCACTTTGTGATGCTTGCATTTTTGTTATATGTTCTGTTTGGCAATTCGCGTTCTTTTAAAATGCAGATAATTCCTGTAACTCTACAGGGAGAGGGTGGAGGATTTAAGAACTATAAAGAACTGTAAAGAATCTGCATGCTCCAACAGGAATCTACAGTGAAGTTTTCTCATTGCTGTGGTAACTGGTAAACCACAAGGCGGCGGATTAAAATTGACACTAATTATGCACGTTTTAGGTATTACCCAATATGTCTGGGTCTTTTTTGTGTATTATTTATTTAAAAATGTAAAGAAAAAGAAAAAAGTAGACCTAAAAATAGCAAATAAATGAGGATGAAAAATATTGGAATGAAGATTTATCAAGGACGGTAACAGATTAAACAAAGTGGTGTCTGGGTCCAGAAGAATGTCTACTTACTTTAAACAGTTTGCACAATATGTGTGGATTTGGAAACTCTGAAGCATGTTTTTAAAGTGGTTGTAAACCTCAGATATGAAATATGAACAAAGCATATCCCGCTATAGTGTGTGCTTGTCTCTATCTAGAGCACTAAGCGTCATTTCTGTCTGCTGCCTGTTCTTCTGCTATCTGCAGGAGTCGCTTCTGAAAGGTTTTCCTGACACCAAGAGAAAAATGGTGACTGGGAGGGGGCTCCAGCACACAGCGTTTGACAGCCTCAGCTCTGTTCCAGTGTGCTGTGTGAAGGGGGTGTGTTCTTTCCGTCCAATCAGCACTCATAGCTGTCCTCACTGAGCTCTGCATTGTGTAATTTCAACTCTCTGCCCCATCTAACAGTTCAGACAAGCTGTATAAATTCTGGACTTTGAAAAGATGTAGAGGAGAGAATACTGCAGATAAACAGGTACAACGTATATAGGAGGTTTTGTTTCATCTCTAGGTATCACCTGAGGCCAGTCACTTCACTGGGCATATGTAAGGGTTTACAACCACTTTAAGGTGGCCATCCATTACTTTTTTGATTTTAATCCTCCACAGATCGATTCCTTCATCCACACAGGTGAGTTTAAAGGAGACGTTCTTCCTGCTGAGACAATGAGTTAATTTACTAAAGGCAAATAGACTGTGCACTTTGCAAGTGCTGTTGCTCAAGAGCTTAGCCTGATTGGATGATGGAAGTGAGCTCTGCTCATGCATCCAACCATGTCCAATCAAAAATGTATTTATTTTCTGAATTTTTCCTGCATGTGATTTGGATATTCATTGCAAAGTGAAGATTCCCCACATTTACTAAGCTGTGGAATAAATGCCCTTGGAGAGTGCAATTGCAAAGTGCACAGTCTGTTTGCCTTCAGTAAATGAACCCCGCTCTATTCTGACAGCGGGACTCCTCTACTAGATTGCACTGATCAGCAGCTGCAGCCTCTGGTAGAGAAAAGTTTTTTCCGACCTACTTCATTTAAACGACTGTCTTCGAATGGGGCAGCCACACATGGACTGATATTCGGAAGGTCCCTGCTGAACCGGCTGAATTTCGATCCATCTATGGCCCCTTTCACATGGGCTTTCCAATTGGGTCCACCTGTCCGTTTTTGCCTGGGTTCACACTGAGTGCGGCAAGTTCAGCTGAACTCGCACCATTTCATTCCCGCATGTCCGTCCCGATTTCAGCGGCAATTTCACAGGCATCTGTGCGGGTATCTACACAGATGCCTATGGAAATCGCACCTGAAATCGCAAAAAGTAGTACGAGAACTACTTTTTCAAATTGGTGCAGCGCCGCAAGTGCGGTGTCCCCCCGATTAGGACGGTGCCATTGCCGGCTATTGCTGCCGATTTGGCATGCGATTTGACAAATCGTGTCAGTGTGAACCAGGGCTCTCAGGCGGACTTGACCGGACCCTCCATCCACCCCTATGGGTCGCCTGTGTGAAAGGACCCTTAGGCTTTACTGCTTTTTTGATATTACAAATGAGCAGCATACATTCTGGTCACAGCTACATGCAGTTGCAACATAACCCTTGCAATTATAGGAGGGTATTCCTTGGTTCTCTTAGGCCCCTTTTCATCAGGTCAGTCCAGTTTCTCACCAGTTTTTTCAAATCCACTACCAATGCAAAAACTGACTTTTTGTCCATTTACATAAGTTTTTTCGTCCGTTCCGTTCTTCCAGCGTAGGAAAAATAAAGCTTTGATCTGTTCCAAAAAACGGATGTTGGCGGATGCGAATGTAAATGGATGATCACCCGTTTGCATGCGTTTTCCCAAGGAGATGCATTGATGATCGTCCTAATGAGAAACTGATGTAAACGGGACTGAGCTGATGAAATGAATGGTCTGCATGTGTGAAAGGGGCCTTACACAAAAGTTAATCTGCATAATTATTTATTGCATTTATTTATATAGCAATGTAATGTTACGAAGCATACACAACTTTTCCATCCTCCCCCAAAGAGTCAAGAAGATCATATCCCATCATTATACCATAGAAGAAAAAAACACATGAAAACACCATTAGTAATGGTTCATGGATTTCTCTTGATCCTCTGCCTACAAACAAATGTGACATTTGCACAATACATGTAACCGGAATCCACTTTAGTCACCAACCAACCAACTTGAGAAGGTGTTTAAGGCTCGATCTGACTTATTTACCAAGAAGTGATACAGGTGCAGTGACTGAGGAGGGAGGGAGGAGTGTCTGACAGGTACATGAATTGGGCACAAGCACCTACACTTTGGGTGCTGTACCCCAATAGAAAACAAAAGGGTGTCTAAGCATGTGTGTTTATCAGTAGTTTGCCGTAATTAGTGATAAACTTTTGGAAGCCATAAAAATGTGACTCCTCCATGAGAAAACTATTTTACTGGAAAGTCTTTTATTCATGTGCACTTTAAAGCACAGCTGTAGTCGCTTTTCCATTTTTGTTAAGTCAGCAGCTACAAAAAGTGAAGCGGCTGACTTTTAATAAACACACACTCACCTGTCCCACGATCCAGCGCTGTGCTTACCCGAGCGGTTGCTTCTATCCCTCTCCCTGGTGCCAGCATTTCAACTGTGGGCACCCGGCTGTAATACCTTGAGGCTTCACAGCCGGGTGCACGATGTGCCTCCTGAATGTGTCCCAGAAGGCTGCAGGGAGGGAGCGGGAGGGGAGAACCTCCGTTTGGATCAAGCGGAAGTGGGAGCTGGTACCTGTCAAAGCTAGGTAACCACCCCCCCCCCCCAAAAAAAAAGACATGCCAAATGTGGCAGGGAAGGGGGTGTGTTCCTCTGAAGGAACTCTTGCGCTGTGGAACTGGCTTTTGCTGGGCGATTATTGGATGTACAAGCCATCCATCGACTGTGTTTAAAGCTGAGTTGCACCCCCCCCCCCCCAAAGGAAAACATTTTAAGGCAGCAGCTACAAATACTGTGGCCTCAGCCAGCGACGCTCCCCTAACATGTTTCGTCATGGTCAGCGGGGCGAAACATGTTGGGGGGCCATGGTTGGAGCGGTGCTGGCTGAAGCCACATTCATTTACATATTAATGCATTGGGTTGGTGAGCAGCGTCTTTTCTTCTATTTGATAATGCTTTTACACCTCTGAATGGTGCACTGAAGCTCCCTTAACTGCAACCGGCGGGGAGATTTGTCTTCGCTTAGAGCGGCACTGCAAGTTTCGTTTGGATCACTTAGTGTTAATTTAACACCCCAAACACAGGATGCAAACACAGTGCCAATAGTACCGTGTGATCATTTCATAAAGTAGTGAATTCCCTACTTTTGGTGTGGTCCGGCATGGACCTGGATCGCAAGTGAATTGCACAGGAAAGCACAGCACATTGCTGTGCAATTCGTGGTGTAATGACCCTCACATTTGCAAATGCACCCTGTGTGATCTGAATCCAAGGCTGATCACTCGCATGTCATTGCTGCTTGAGCAACAAGCTATTGGCAGCAGGGCTGGATGGTGTGCCTATACCTTCCAGCCGCACCTAAATGCTGGCACCTAATGCACCATGACTAAATGCCCAGTGTGAATGAAGCCTTAAAGCTGAGTTCCACCCATGTATAAGTCAGCAGCTACAAAAAGTGTAGCTGCTGACTTTTATTAATCGGACACTTACCTGTCCCTCGTTCCAGCGATGCGGCTCGCTCTTCGCCCCCTCCCCTCGGTGGCGCCGGCATCAGAAGTGTGGGCACCCGGCTTTGGCTTCAAAGCCGGGCGCGCACTGCGCCTTGAGACTGGCCGGCGTATCTTCTGGGATGTGTGACGTGTCCCAGAAGATTGCCGAGAGGGAGGGGGGAAGGTGGACTTCCTTTCTGAGCCGTGGCTCCAGGGGAGGAAGTGGACCTGGGACCCTGTGAAAAAAGGGTCCCTGGTCAACCCCCCAAAAAAGACATGCTAATTGTGGCATGTCGGGGGGGTCACCTTCCCTTAAAGTGGAAGTTACACTTTTGGGTGGAACTCCGCTTTAAGGACTGGTAATATGCAATATATTACATTTTTCATTAAGGTTTTGTTATTAAGGTTTATTACTACTTTACGTTCTGCACTTCTAGCCCTTTAAAGGTGGATAATAACGTCAGGTGTGCAGGCTACAGAGTGGCTGCAATGCAATGGAGCGCATATTCCATCAAATCTCATGCATCTACATACTCTTGAAGTCTGCAATGTGCATGTATGGCACAGACTTGTATCACACACACACACACAGATCAGATTGCCCCTATCCACAGATTGAAGACTGAAATCATTTGCCTCCCAAACAAATCTGAAGGTGAAGTCATAGAGAGCACACCATGCTGTATTGCAGTTGTAAACACTATCCCTGTCTATCGGCAACCTTTTCTGAACCTGAAAGCTACAACCTATGTAGTTATTTACACAAGTGTGTACTAAACATGAAAGAAGAGATAATCCATCACTTCTAGAGGGGTTAAAGACTGACACGATTCGGAAAGCAGAAAAACTTGTTTAAAGAATATCACTGCAAAAAACAATGAGACGATCCACATTCAGATTGATTGTATCTCCTCCTCCCTACCTGTTTTAACCCCTTAAATACTGGACAAACGTGTGTGATTGTGGGAAGGTTTATTTATTATTATTTCAGGTACTTATATAGCGCCATCAATTTACGCAGTGCTTTACATATATATTGTGCATTCACATCAGTCCCTACCCTCAAGGAGCTTACAATCTAAGGTCCCTAACTCACATTCATACCCATAGGGCCAATTTAGACAGGATCTAATTTACCTACCAGCATGTCTTTGGAGTGTGGGAGGAAACCAAAGTACCCGGAGGAAACCCACGCAGGCACAGGGAGAACATGCAAACTCCAGGCAGGTAGTGTCGTGGTTGGGATTCAAACCAGCGACCCTTTTGCTGCTAGGCGAAAGTGCTATCCACTACACCACTGTGCCGCCCAGCCCCGTGGCCCAATTCACTTGAATGGGTCCCAGGTGGCTGGTGGTACCGCCCGCTGAGCATGACAGGGAGGCATAATTCCTGCCTTGGCCTGTGTGCACTCCCAGCCGCAGCCTTAAGGCCCCTACACAGGATGCAAATTCTGGATGGGAATTATTGTCCGACAGGCTGTCGTCCGAAATTCTTACCATTACTATGCTCCTTTCGACAGCCGAATTGCTTTTTTCGTCAGTCAAACTCTGGATTTGCAGACTGGTTCCATTCCGTTAGTATGGTTTTTGTACGAAAAAGATTGTACGACCGAGACTACGCATGCTCAGAAATGAAAAAAAGATGCAAAACTATTCAAAAAACATTACGTCACTTCTGGCGTTGAGCTTGGTCGTATGGACGTTCTGTCGTCCAAAAATCGTATAGTGTGTACGAGGCTTTAGTGGCAACAGGGGGAAGCATTTGAAGGGCAGTAAAAACGCAGCTCAACCGTGGGGTTTAACCACCCCCCCCCCCAGCTGCAAGTTTAAATAAGCCCTTATTTATAGTTTACATACACTTTAACCACTTAAGGCCCACCCACATTATATATACTGCCGGCGGGCAGCCCCCCTGTGCCAGATCACATACCTGTATGTTATCCAGCATTTCCAGGTATAGGGCGCGTGCCCCCCACCCCATCTGTTCTGTCATTCGGTACAGCACAAGTCATTCAGCAGGTCCAATGATTTATGGCCATGACTTGCTGATTGGCTTAGCGAATCACAGCACAGAGCCCTGTGTTTAGAAAGAGCACAGGGCTCTGTACAGAGAACAGTGATGTGGCTGTTTTTTTTTTTTTTCTGCCTGCAGTGCAGGGAAAAAAAAAAAATCAGCCGCAGCTGTTTGTAAAAGCAGCACACATTACACAGTGTTAGGAACACAGTTAACCCTTTCATTGCCCCTAGATGTTAACCTATTCTTAGCCAGTGTCATTAGTACAATGACCGTGTATAATTATTATACAGGATTTATATAGCGCCAACAGTTTACTTGGCGCTTTACAATGTAAAGGGAGACAATACACCAACAGTGCAATTCAAAACGAGGGTTAGGGCTCTTTCACACTTGCGGACTTGTCAGTTTTTCAGGCGGACCTGGACGAACGCTCCATGTATCTCCATGGAGCGACAGATGTCAGCGTTGACATGTCCGCTGACATCCGATCCCCTCCGATCTGCTAAATCCAGACAGATGGAAACCATATTTTCCATAAGTTGATCGGATGAAAAAGTTTCCATCCGATCCCCATTGAGGAGAGCAGGAACTCTGACAGGTCCGTCCCTGCACAGTGAGCAGAGACAGACCTGTCATCCGCCGGCTCAACGGGGATCAAGAATCGATCTCCGCTGAGCAGCGGAGTCCGTCAAAATGGACAGCCCCGTGTGAAAGAGCCCTTAAAGGAGCCCTGCTCCTGCGAGCTTACAATCTAAGAGGGAGTGGCTGATAATATTAGCACAGATCACTGTATTAGTGTCACTGGTGATGTCAGTGTTAATCAGTTCCCACCCAATGCCAGATTGCCCGATGCACTATCGCTGTCCCAATATAAGTTGCTAAACATTGCCATTACTAAATTTACTAAAAGTACACCCCTCACATTTTTGTAAATATTTTATTATATCTTTTCATGTGACAACACTGAAGAAATGACATTTTGCTACAATGTAAAGTAGTGAGTGTACAGCTTGTATAACAGTGCAAATTTTCTGTCCCCTCAAAATAACTCAACACACAGCCATTAATGGCTAAACCGCTGGCAACAAAAGTGAGTACACCCCTAAGTGAAAATGTCCAAATTGGGCCCAAAGTGTCAATATTTTGTGTGGCCACCATTATTTTCCAGCACTGCCTTAACCCTCTTGGGCATGGAGTTCACCAGAGCTTCACAGGTTGCCACTGGAGTCCTCTTCCACTCCTCCATGACGACATCACAGAGCCGGTGGATGTTAGAAACCTTGCGCTCCTCCACCTTTCATTTGAGGACGCCCCCAGATGCTCAATAGGGATTAGGTCTGGAGACATGCATGGCCAGTCCATCACCTTTACCCTCAGCTTCTTTAGCAGGGCAGTGGTGGTCTTGGAGGTGTGTTTGGGGTCGCTATCATGTTGGAATACTGCCCTGAGGCCCAGTCTCCGAAGGGAGGGGATCATGCTCTGCTTCAGTATGTCACAGTAAATGTTGCCATTCATGGCTCCCTCAATGAACTGTAGCTCCCCAGTGCCGGCATCACTTATGCAGCCCCAGACAATGACACTCCCACCACCATGCTTGACTGTAGGCAAGACACACTTGTCTTTGTACTCCTCATCTGGTTGCAGCCACACACGCTTGACACAATCTGAACCAAATACGTTTATCTTGGTCTCATCAGACCACAGGACATGGTTCCAGTAATCCATGTCCTTAGTCTGCTTGTCTTCAGCAAACTGTGTGTGGGCTTTCTTGTGCATCATCTTTAGAAGAGTCTTCCTTCTGGGACGACAGCCATACAGACCAATTTAATGCAGTGTGCAGCGTATGGTCTGAGCACTGACAGGCTGA
>BLSH010125154.1:1264388-1276403 GCA_018402905.1 Glandirana rugosa
TTGTGAGGATCTGTAAAGCAGTCCTATTTATTTGTCTAGCGTGATTGCTCTGTACTGTTTGGACATGGCTTGGCACATCATACCATGGCCTGGCCTGCTTGAGAAGGTGGGCTTTGGCACAGTTCCGTTGGGCTTGGTACACATCATTATGAGGCAAAGGTGATGATGTAAGTGTGCTTAGGCCCGGTATGATCTTGGCATAGGCCAGTGGGGGGTCAATGATGCTCAGGCACAGTACAAGGCAAGAGTGCCAAATCTGAGTACACCCTTAAAGTATACCTAAAGAGCAAGCTTTAGCAGTACAATGCAGTCCTCTAGCAGTGGTAAGTTGCAATATATTAAATTGTTTTTGTGTTCAGTTTGCTCCACCAGTGTGCTATTTCCTTGAATTTCGGCGGAAATGTCTAGGAGTGTTAATCTTCCAGTCCCCTGCAGCATTTGGTGGTTCCTACTCCCAACCTCAACATCACTACTGCTTTCTGTGGTGACAAGGTGTTCGGGGGGGGGGGGGGACCACTGAGCTAACGGAGTTTGTGTACAGGTGATGGGTATCATTTTTTTCAGGTATGACTTCATAAAAATGCTGAAAAAGGTAGAGGTAGAACCAAGAAATGTGCATATATAGCTTGCAATTTGTACTAGAAAGACAGCTATGATTAAGCGCCAGTAATTTGGCGTGAAACGCGTCAACTCATTTTCCCCATGTTCTATGTTCCTGTTTGAGGTTTCATGTACTATTTGGATTTCCTACAATAAAGATGATTGTAAGATGTGTGGCCGTCCAGCGCCTTGTTTTCTCTGCTCTAGTATGTAGAGCCGCACCTGCAGTGGATGAAAGCAATCACAGTGTGAGTACACGGAGGGTCGCAGCCTGCAGCGGTGTCTATCTCTTTGCATGCACATGTGCTGACAAAATACATGCTGAAATGAGACGAGAGGGGCCTAACAATTTGCTCCAACCAACCCAAAACCACTATATACTTACCTCTTCAGCACTCCCTCTCTGCTACTTTTTCAAATGCTTCTCCATAATCAGTGGAAGAAGTCACATGCTCCTCCATGCCCGGTGAAGGAGGTCATATGCTCCTCCATACCCAATATTCTCACCAGGTGTGGCGGAACTAGGGGCAGTAAAGGAGCACAGGAAAGATGAGTACTGAATATGGGGACAGGGAGGGGGACTTCTCAGAGGCACTGTCATCTTCCCTTGAATGAACAAGGTGACAGTGTCCCTTTAACTGTTTGCTTTGAGTTCAACTGTTTGCCTTGAATCCAGAATATATAAATGACAAAAGCTTCTATAATGGGACTGAACTGGCACATGGGTACTGCACAGTGAAGACTTTTGGCATTGTAACAAATTTGTCCTAATTAATTACAAAGCCTGAAAAGGTGCCAAATTCCTTTATCAAGTGGATTGTTTTAGAAAGCGTGGAGCCAACCTTTTGTAAGCAAAGATCTATATCAGCCTGTAGGCATTTTTTTTTCTTCTTTTGGCCAATGCATAGCTTATGGATAACAATGACTTAATTTTGTCTAACTTAGCAGATTTGCATATTACTACTTTTTCCAGCACACAAAATGGGGACTCAGAATGGCCTTGTCTAGTTCTTTTTATGGTTTATGTGAGATCTTTGCTCATTAAAATATTTTAAGGGGACAAGTTCATATTCTTGGCACATTCAAGTTAATTAGGCAGTATATTGAAAAAGGTAATAGGGTTAATTTACTAAAGGCAAATAGGCTGTTTGCTTTCTAAGGAAAGTAACACTTTGCACCTTTACCTTAGCTTAGTGAATGAGGTGAAACTCTGCTGACTTCCATCATCCAATCACGTGTAAACAAAAACATTATTTTCCTTGCACATCATTGGGTATTCTTTTCAAAGTGAAATTTCACCTAATTGAATGAGCTCTGGAAAAAGTTCTCTTGCAAAGTGAACAGCCTATTTACTGTTAGTAAATGAACCTGAAAAAAAGGAAATGGTGGCACACCACAGGCAAAGTCAAGTTCTTAAGTCCTTTTTCACCAAGCCAGGCATGGACACAAGGAAGGTTGACACATTTCACACAAATCACTTGTGTTTACTCATATGAGTTATGAGTAAGCACGAGTGATTCGTGTGAAACACGTCAACCTTCCTTGTGTCTATGCCTGGCTTGGTGACCATTAAGGACTTTCAAGAACTTGACTTTGCCTGTGGTGTGCCAACATTTCCTTTTTTTCATTTGCAGTGGCGAGCCGGGTTGAGCATCCACACTTGTCAACAATCTTCCTGATTGCCTGAGTGGTGTATACTATGTGTCTGAGCTAGTAAATGAACCTCACTCTCTTCCATAAAAGTTCCTGTTCCAGGGACTAAAACTTATTTATACACACCGTGATATCAGTAACATAGATTCCACAATACAGATGATAGTTTGGAGGTTCACAGCAGTGGTCTCCAAACTACGACCTGGGGGCCAGATGCAGGGGCCTTGCCTTTATCTGGTCCTTGGACACCAACAAAGAGACACCATTCCTTCCACTGACACCAATGATGGGGCACACTTTTTTTTTCCCCTGATATCAACGATTGCCACTATTATACCTCCTAATACATGGGACTATTTCTCAGACTGACGCTAATTATAGCACACCATTCCTCCCACTGACGCCAATAATAAGGCACTATTCCTTCCCTTGATACCAACAATTGGCACTATTCCCCCCACTATTGCCAATGATGAAGCATTTTCTACTCCCATTGGCGCCAAAGCATTTTCTACTTCCATGGTCTCATTCCGGGTCCCAGAGAGTCTGAATGACAGTAAACTGGCCCTTTGTTTATAAAGTTTGGAGACCCCTGATATACAGTATATAGTCTGGTAATATTGCTTTAATTCTGTTAAAGCTGAACTCAAGGCACAAAAACCTTAATTTAAATACAATCCTCCATAGCCACTAAAATATAAATCTTTTTCGAGAGCAGAGAATGCCTTTGCAAACCTACAACATCATCACTGTGCTGTACATAGCCTGTGCAGGGAGCTGGCGTGTGGGAGGGACACAGTATACTCCACCTACTGCAGGCTGTCTGCAGAAAACCACAGGAGGGGGCGGAAACAAGACCAGTCACCATGCACAAAGCGAGATCAGCAGTGCCTGGTCTTTATTACAGGAAGTTCTGGAGCAGAGCAAAGTTTTCACACTTGATTACTGCACAGACCTGGAAGAAATACACACGACAAACCAAGATTCACGTCACAGTACACGACTCATGTATTTAGACGATATTTGCTGAACCTGAAATTCCACTTTAAGCTGGACTACCAGAGCTTTTAGTGGGATTCTCAATATTGCTCAGAGCAGTTACATAGTTTGGTGTATTATTTAATAATATGGTACCTCTTTGCCAGGGTTTGCATTAATGTTATATGTCATAGGTTGTGCTAGACAAGAGATCATTCTCAGAATATGTTTACAAGACAAAGCATTAGCATTTCAAACTGTTGTGAAGATCACATCCTAGTGAAATGTTGTTACTAGTTTGGGAAATGAGAGGAGATTTGCACATCTGGAACAGAACCACAGCAAAACGCTGAGAAGAGTGTCCCAAGCAAAAGAAACCCTTTCACAGTTTTGGCAGGAAGAGCACTATTACAGCCAATACTTTTTTTTTTCTTTCGATGCAATGTTTTATCGCTGCCTGTATCCCCAATTGAAAGACTTCTACTACGTGTCTCTTGGCTGGTGTCAGACAGAACAGGCAGTGAGGTGAAATCCTCCAAAGGGAACACAGACCGTAATCAGAACTAGCAAAATTGTATCTAGAACCCAGAAACAAAAATATTATTTATTGGGACATACCGGTCTTTAGATGTGGTGGTTGAGTCATTTTTAGAGGTGCATCGGGGGCCAGGGAGTGGGTAGGGCGGACTCGATGTCTGCCGGTTACCCGTGATCACCCCCCCAGAGTGACAGAACAGTGTATGTAAACACGGATCTCCGTTCTGACAGAGAGGGAAAGGGATGTGATCACAGGCTCCCTGTGCATGGGAGCCGCGATCACTCCCCTCCCCCAGCCAACCCAGCCCCCATACAGTTAGAACATACACAGTTAACCCCTTAGAGCGTCCCCTGCAGGTTAACCCCTTCCTTGCCAGTGACATTTTATACATTAATCAATGCATTTTTATAGCACTGATTGCTGTATAAGTGCCAATGGTCACAAAAAAGTGTCAAAATGGTCCGACATGTCCGCTGCAATATCGCAGTCCCAATTAAAAATCGCAGATTGCTGCCATTACTAGTAAAATATAAAAAAAAAAATAAAAACCCATAAATGAATTCTCATCATTCGTAAACGTGGCAACTTTTGCACAAACCAATCAATAAACGCAGATTGTGATTTTTTTTACCAAAAATATGAGGAAGAATATAAATCAGCCAAAACCGATGAAAAAATGTTTTTTTTTTTATTATTTTTTTTTTGGACATGTATTTTAGCAAAAAGTAAGAAATATTGTTTTTTTTTTTTTTTTTTTCAAAATTGTCACGGTGATCAGAAATGATGCAGAGGTGATCAAGTACCACCAAAAGAAAGCTCTATTTGTGGGGGGAAAAAAGACGCAAATTTTGTTTGGGTACAATGTCGCACGACCGTGCAATTGTCAGTTAAAGCAACGCAGTGCCGAATCGCAAAAAGTGCTCTGGTCCTAAACTGGGAAATCCTTCCAGGGCTGAAGCGATTAAAAAGTATATACAGTAAAGCCTTGGTTTGAGAGCGTTTTGCAAGACAAGCAAAATTTTTAAATAAATTTTGACTTGATATACAAGCGATGTCTTGATATACAAGTATCGTCACGTCACAATTGAGAGGCACCTCTAAGTGTAGCAATATGGTTACATTTAATGAAGGTACAACATTTAGCAA
The DNA here is from genome assembly GCA_018402905.1 of Glandirana rugosa. NCBI lineage: Eukaryota > Metazoa > Chordata > Amphibia > Anura > Ranidae > Glandirana > Glandirana rugosa. The sequence goes on from BLSH010125154.1 coordinate 1,269,304, forward strand.
CTCACATGGTTGATGACTAAAAGAGACACATCTAAGTATGCAGGCATCCGGGGTAATGCTGTCCACATAGACCATCTTCCGCACCGCCATAGACATCATCCCTCCCACACTGCACTCCATGAGCGATTTCAGGATGGTCTATGTGGACAGCTTTATCCTGGATGCCTGCATACTTAGATGTGCCTCTTTTAGTCATCAACCATGTGAGTTGCTAAATGTTGTACCTTCATTAAATGTAACCATATTGCTACACTTAGAGGCGCCTCTCTTCTCTTTTATACTCTGTAGTTTCTGCTGGATTTTGCTTCTAATCCCCTTGTGGAGGCGGCCATTTGTGGATAGACATTTTATGGTTACACAACCTATCACATTGTTATAATCTTTTTATATAGACTATAAACTGAAGGAGTTATAAATAAATTGTTATGGAACGAATCATCTGAGTTTCCATTATTTCTTATGGGGAAATTCGCTTTGATATTCAAGTGCTTTGGATTACAAGCATGTTTCCGGAACGAATTATGTTTGCAGTCCAAGGTTTGGCTGTATATTATTATATATAATTGTATTCGATTAGACTTTTTAATTAAAGGGGCTGTAAACCTTCGTGGTTTTTCACCTTGACCACCTTTGACCATTGGCTCCTGCTGCTGTCAATCAAATCCAGTGACATGGGAGTCGGGGCCGAATCCTGCTGTCTGTGTCAATGGACGTGGCAGCAGGACTCGGGAGCACACCCACAAGAGTGCCCCCATGGAATGCGGCTCTCCGTGGGGGCACTTGAAAAGAGAAGCCTGGAGCACCACCAGGGGACCCCAGAAAAGGAGGATTGGGGCCGCTCTGAGTAAAACCCTTGCATGGAGCAGGCAAGTATGACATGTTTGTTATTTAAAAAAAAAAAACGAAGCTTAACAATCACTTTAGTATCATGAATTTAAATGAATATGAATGTATTATTGCCATTTATAGTGCAAGAAAAGTTCAAGAAAAATGCATCCCTTTAAATTCTATGTACGTCTTCATACTGTTCCGTTGCGCTTCCATTGTGGTGTTAAAAATCCTGCTTAAAAAAACGCTCCTCTCCATTAAAATGTAATTGAAAATGCAGCAAGAGCGCATCAATAACCCACCCGTGTTCAGTTTTTGATGGATCCATTATCGGCAACTTTTTCTATTATCGGCAAAATGCCGATACCACCATTTTTATCGGCTGCCAAAATTTCTGTGCATCTCTAGTAATCTCCATTGTATCTATGGGGGCATCCATGGTTGTCACACAGACTCAATTCCAAACATGTCTACCTTTGTTCACCTCCATTACATGGTGGATTGATGGGACTAGTAGTTTACACAATAAAGGATAAGGATGTTTTTTGCTTTCTTTTTAGCTTACAGGAAGTGGCAAAGACACAGCATTTCTGACAGGATCAACAGGTATTTTCTGTACTTGCTAAAAATGTTCTGTGAAAACAAATGCAACCACTACATTTAAAGACTAGTGAGCAACAATATATGATGATTTTGTTTTAGATGCACTTTAAAGTGGTTCTAAAAGCTGATTTTTTTTTGTTACCTGTATACATTCTGTACTTGAAGGTAAAAAACCTTCAGGTTGCAGCAGCCCCCCTACTACTTACCTGAGCCTGATCCAGCGATGTGTGCGAGAGCAGAATCTTTCCCTCCTCATTGGTTGAAACACAGCAGTGGTAGCCATTGGCTTCCATTGGTGTCAATCACAGCCAGTGAGGAGGAGGCAAGGGAGAGCATGATGAGTGCCCCCTTAGCAAGCAGCTTCCTATAGAGGCACTCAGCAAAGAGGAGGGGCCAGGAGCGTCTTTGGGGGACTCGAGAAAAGGAGGATCAGGGCTGCTCTGTACAAAACCATTGCAGAGAGCAGGTGAGTTTGACATGTTTATTATTTTATTAGAAAATAAAATGGAACCTTTACAAACGGTTTAAGGAAGCTTTAGAACCTCTGTCAGGATATCATTGGTTTCTTTCATTAGGGAGATTTCTTGTCCAGACCAGGAAGTGTAATCTTTCCTATGAGTACCTAAAGACAGCATATAAAATCCTACAGAAAACTCAGTGGGGACATAGAAATCATTACAATTCTGAGGAATATTCTAACCCTTCGCAATATAAAACCTTTTGTCTGACCCTGGACTAGAACTTCAAACTCCCAGAATAATGGCCCGTACGCACGATCAGAAAATTGTGCAAAAAATATTGCTTTCGAAGCAATCGTACGATGACCTGATCGTTAGTACACAGCTTTTGAGGGCCGATCGTGACAGTTCATGCGAAATTATCTGATGGGACAAGCACAAAATTTTTTCTCGTATCGTACAATTTTACTTTAATCAGTACAGTTGTCGTTCAAAAATGCAATACAAATACATTACAACACATTACATCACTTCCGTATTTTTATTCTGTCGTACGAGAATTTTTGCAACTTTAACAAACCCTTAATTTTCGATATGAGACTAACATGCAAAAAAAATAAAAAATCTAATCTCATGTGTACCAAGCATTATTATTTTACAGGATTTACATAACACCAACAGTTTATGCAGCGCTTTACAACATTGGGGCAGACATTACAGTATCAATACAAATGGGATCAGAGGGCCCTGCTCGTTAGAGCTTACAATCTAGAAGGGAGAGTCAAGTGGAACAAAAGGTAATAACTGTGGGGGATGATCAGATGGAGAAAATGGAAATACAGTTGTTAGGTGTGGGTAGGATAGGCTTCTCTGAAGAGAAGGGTTTTCAGGGATCGTCTAAAAGATAATAGAGCAGGAGATAATCAGATAGATTGGGGTAATGAGTTCCATAGCATTGGAGAGGCTCTGGAAAAGTCCTGGAGGCGAGTATGGGAGGAGGTGGTGTGGGAGCTGGAGAGCAGGAGGTCTTGAGAAGAACAAAGAGAACGATTAGGTTGGTATTTTGAGACTAGGTTGGTGATGTAGCTGGGGACAAAGTTGTGGATGGCTTTTTAAGTAGTTGTTAGTATTTTGAATTTAATTTGTTGGGTGAGTGTAAGCCAATGGAGGGATTGACAGAGAGGAGTAGCAGACACAGAGCGATTGGTTAAGGTGGATGAGTCTAGCAGCAGCATGCATGATGTAATGAAGGGGGATAACCTATGTAGAGGTAAGCCAATGAGGAGTGAGTTGCAGTAGTCGAGGGAGATGACCAGGGAGTGAATTAAGAGCTTTGTTGTGTCCTTGGTTAGAAAGGGCCGTATTTTGGAGATGTTGCGGAGGTTGAGGCGATAAGATTTGGACAGTGATTGGACGTGGGGCTTAAAGGAGAGTTCAGAGTCCAGGACTACACCAAAGACCTTGGCATGCTCAGATGGGCTTATAGTTGTGCATAAGGATCAATGAGTCAAAACCATAATGTTCATTCAGGAAACAAATATATGCATATATATAGAAAAATAAGAACCGCTGTTGTTGGGAGCAAAAAAAGAAAAAAGTCTTTTGTAGATTAACGTGAACCAAAGTTCTCACCAACAGCTTAAAGGTGGTGGTTGGTTTCCGAATGGTGTTCTTCATTATAGAAAATGTCATCAGTATAGTCTAAATTACTATACATTATCCACCATTATAACCATTAGGATAAAAAGAAAGGAAAACTGTTTTTAATGTAATTTTTTTCTTTTCTATGCAGGAACTGGGACATTTGGGAGGGTCCATTTAGTAAAAGAGAAAACAGCAAAGAACTATTTTGCACTAAAAGTAATGAGCATTCCCGATGTCATTCGTCTAAAACAAGAACAACATGTACACAATGAGAAATCCGTTTTGAAAGAGGTGAACCATCCATTTCTAGTCAGACTGTAAGTATTTCAAATATTTATATATTAGGTCTTTTCCTGCTGCTCTTATTTTACGTGTCTTTATTTTCTATGCTGTTGATTAGATTGGAATACATCTTCCCCTACTTTGACATTTTAAAGCAATATAGTATTTTATGAAGAGCTGCACTGTGACATTTTGGTATAATTGACCTTTGGTATAGTATCTTGTTTTCCATTGCAATATCTGTTTGCTGTTATTTTTTTTTATCTGACGTTACAATATCTTGGTTTATAATCATTTATACTACATTAGTAATCGGCTAAAAAAATTTATAACATTTGTTATCAAAACATAAGGAAGGGCAATAAATTGTACTATATTAACTCGGATATTATGGTTGCTGGTTGAACCACGTGCTAACTGCTTGTATGTTTTCTATCCAATTGTGGGGCTTACCCTCTGGAGTGGCTTTGGCTTTTCTTTCCTTACCCAAAGACATTTAAGTACTTTGGTAACTAGATTCTCAGCGATTTTCTCTGTAAAGTACACAATTCTTTCTTCCAGACTTGTTAGAAAAATCTAACATTTATTTGAAGTGGTTGTCAACCTGTGACAGCCACTATAACCTGCAGGTAAGCCTGTAGGTTCCCTGCATATCTCCCAAAAAACCTGCACTGTTCAGAGATATGCAGTGTACCTGCATGTGCCCACGTCATTGGGCACATGCGCAGTGAAGAAACGGCCTCCGTGCTGTTCCTACATGGAGATCGTGCTGTGACTGGCGGCTCCTGGAGATCGCGGCCCCAGAAGGAAGAGGGGCAGAAGGTGGATTTGGCCTGGAGCAGGGACATTGCGGGCTTCCAATGCAGGTAAGTGGCACATAATGGGCTAATATGCGATGCATACTAGCCCATTATGCTTTTACATTGCAGGGTAACATAGAGGAAGTACACCCTATCAGGGTTTACTTCCTCTTTAAACGCTGTAACAGGTTTCATTGATTTAACTTGTGTACCCCAGGTGAACACACTACCTTTACAATCTGCGTGTGGGTGCCAATGAATTGTTAATGGCACCCCAAATGCATCTCACAAATGACAGGAAACAGATGAAGCAGTACCAACCCCTCTAAACACTCATATAAAGGTCCATACAAACACGTGCAAAAAATTGTCCAATGATAAGTGAAAATGTCACTATAAAAGTGTCAAAACAGTCCAAACAAATATCACAAAGTGACTAGATATTTTAACCAAAGTGACTCCAGTGCTAATAAAGTGATGATGTGGTCCAAAGTGCTCCAAACGTAAATGGTGCAAGGTGCCAAACCCCTCATGTGGCCCCACTCACTAGAAACAATGGACCCCCAGCTTTTCAGTCTGGGGGTCAGACAAGCCAAATTCTGGTGATGGTAGATCCTGGCTGGGATCCTCTGGTTGGATGGAGGTAGGTGGCTTGGGTCAAGATATCCAAAATGCCCCCTCCCCCGATATGCTCAGAGAAACAAAAAGAGACTCATAGTGTGATACTGTAAAACCTCATTTAATGCCCTAAATAAAAAATGACTTCCAGGATAACAGAAAAAAGACAGCGTATGGTATCCAATACAGAGTTCGCCGACGTGCGTTCCACTGCAAGCGGAAGTGACGTTAGCGGTTCTGATAGACCGGATATGGCATCTCACAAATGCAGCATGTTTATGGGCACCAAATCTCTGATGTGAATATACAATATATATGTAAAGCAGTGCTCAACAATTCCTGGTTGCCAGGTCGCCATGGCGACCAGAAATCACATCCTGGTGAGCGGCACCTGATCCTTCTTTCCCCTCACTATCTAACAGCATCTCAGGCACAGTGAAGAGCCATTCTCTGCCTAAGGCTAGCTGACAACTGTTAAATATAAACAAAACAGACAGTCTGCCAAGATAACTATAGACACAAAAGATACAAAAGTATCTCTTTGTTCTTTTTTTCAAAGGACTGAACTCTGGTCTAGATGAGGGAAGTTTAACCACTTAAAGACTAAACATTTTTTGACACTTGTTGCTTACAAGTAAACATCCATTATTTTTTGCTAGAAAATTACTTAAAACCCCCAAAATAAGCCCATCTTTTTTTTTCGTAAAAGCTGTTACAGGCATTTGTCGTTTCAACTGCCTCTGAACATCTTTCCTAAACGCATTTTTTTGCTTTCCAAAAAATGCTTCTTACCTCAACTGCCTAGAAATGACTATAAACAACTCAGTGTACATATGCTGATAAGATAACATAGAGGAGAGTTCAGGGGCAGCTGAAAAAAAGGTCCAACTGCTCCGAAACGTCCCTTTGCCAGCAGCCGTGTACATGAGGCCTAAAGGTGATATGTCAGTAACAACCCATGCAATCCATACATACAGAGAATCCAAAACAAATACGTTCGGAAATTAAATTATGTGCAATAAAATGGAATGACACAGGGAAAAGTGTTGAACATGCTAACTGAAATCTATTTAATAATGTAAGGTAATGACAGCTTCAAGACGCCTCCTGTATGGAGAAACTAGTCACATGCATTGCTCAGGTGTGATTTTGGCCCATTCTTCTACACAGTCTTCAAATCTTGATGGTAACGTGGGCCTCTTCTATGAATGCTGATTTTTTTGTTCTTTCCATAGATTTTCTATTGGATTCAAGTCAGGTGATTGGCTGGGCCATTCTAACAGCTTTATTTTCTTTCTTTGAAACCAATTGAGAGTCTCCTTGGTTTTGTGTTTGGGATTATTGTCCTGCTGAAATGCCCACCTTCGTTTCATCTTCATCATCCTGGGAGATGGCAGCAGATTTTTATCAAGAATGTCTTGGTACATTTTTTTATTCATCCTTCCTTCAATGATATGAAGTTTACCAGTATCAATATGCTGAAAAACAGCCCCTCACCATGATGTTCCCACCTCCAAACTTCACTGTTGGTATGGGGGTGATTTTGGGGTGATGTGCAGTGCCATTTGACCCCCACACATGGTGTGTATTATGGCATCCAAAGAGTTAAATTTTGGTCTCATCTGACCAGATTATATTCTCCCAGTATTTCACAGGCTTGTCTAAATGTTGTGCAGCAAACTTTAAACGAGCTTCAACATGCCCTTTCTTCAGCAATAGTGTTTTGCATGGTGAGTGTGCATACAGACAGGGCCGCTGTTAGAAATCACAGGGCTCCATACAGCCTACCTGAGGGGGGGGGGGGGGGGGGGGGGGGGGGGGGGGGGGGGGGGGGGGGGGGGGGGGGGGGGGGGGGGGGGGGGGGGGG
>BLSH010125163.1:41425-53323 GCA_018402905.1 Glandirana rugosa
TTTCGTTATTGACGTAAAATTTTTCCTACGATTACAAAGACACTCTCACAAACTCGGACTGTCACGACAGATACAGTCTTTGATACGACGACCCGGAGCGACCTATGACCGTTTCCACGAACACCAATGTTCTGGAAACAGTATGTTTCATGTTTAATGACTACTATCTTATAATGCTTTCGTGACAGTACTTAGTGTGTACGGGTGCCGCTGATCGATTGACTCTGCACGCACGGTACTGACCCTCATATCCCCTCTTATTCCCCCTTGAATATGCCGTTATTCTAAAGTGACATGAAAGTGTCGGACATTGGAGTGGGGTCTCCCTCTAGTGGTGGTAGTGCAGGCTGTGAAAGTACAGTGAAATCTTATTGCCGTATAAGTTCCCCCTTATTCTCCCCTATACTCCCAGTCATGGCACGCACGTCTCAGTTAGCTAGTCGCCGTGGGCATGTGTGATTCATGACAGTGCTTTCGTAATATTCTATCATCAGTAATTTGTACTTTGTATGACAAAGGTCTTGTAACCACAAGCACCTTTGCCAGTATCCAGCGAGGCCCAGCAGCATAGTTTCTGACATAGACAGCACTGTCAGGCTCAAACACTCTCACAGAAACATTAGCATCCTTTTTAAAATGCAGTTATTGCTTTTCTTGTAACTCCGATGTCAGATCAGGGTGAAAACGATCCAAACATGTTTTTAGACGACGGTTCATTAGCAGCTCTGCTGGGCTACAACCAGTGCTTGAGCATGGTGTCACATGTTGTTGCAGAAGGAAATTTGCAAGTCACTGATTCCAATCTCCTTGAACAATTCTCTTCAATGAGTCTTCAGTGGTCTGAAACATACGTTCAGCTTGACCGTTTGAAGACGGGTAAAATGGTGCAATCGTAACATGTCGAATAAGATTGCTTGCCATAAAGGTTTTGAACTCTGAGGAGGTAAATTGCATCCCATTATCAGACACAATTGTATATAATAAGTATAATTGCAACCCATGAGTAGCAAACAACCTCCTTAAAACTCTTATGACAGTGGCTGAGGTGGGATTTAACTGATACAACTTCCAGCCATTTTGTCAAGGAATCGACAACTAAAAAAAAAAACATCTGGCCCCGCAAAATCTATATGCAGCCATGACCAAGGTGACCTAGTCACTTCCCAGGGATGTACTGAGGCTTTAGGTGGAGCATGAGGGGTGGTTTGACATGGTACACAGTTCTGTATCCACTTCTCAATAACTTTATCCATTTTAGGCCACCAAACATAACTACTTTCACGCAAACTATTCCAGGATGTCCTTCATTGAGAGCATGCAGTACTTGAGCTTGTCCTGCCTTTGGAAATACCACTCTGTTTCCCCATAATAGACAACATTTATAGGTAGACAGTTCATGTTGGCGCACTAAAAATGGTTTTAACTTCTCCAACTTTTTTTTTTTTTTAATCAACTTTTTATTAGTTTTGTAGGGTTTACACAGAAAAAAGGGGGGGAAGGGAAAACATTTGCAGTACACATTACATTTTTCATCTGAGTAGGTGGAGGGGGGGGGGGGTAAGGGGAGAAAGAGAGGAAAAAGCAAGAGGGGGGGGGGAGGTTCATATAATCGTACATATAAATGCCATAGACATAAGAATACAAATAACGATATGTATAAGTGGGGCCGGTCGAGAGAGGCGACTCTCTGTGTCACCCCTCTCGAATCGGCCTGGGGTCCTGATGGGGGTAAGGGATCTATCGGCCCGCTACAGTCAAACCAGATAGAAGGTAGCACCAGTCCACATACGTTGAAGAGAGGCAGGGGGACAAACTGCTTGCAAAAGTTCATCGTAAGGACTAAGTTGCTATCGGTTTGTATAGGGTTACTCCTGGGTGGAGGAAGTGGAGAACATATATCCGCTCCTTCTGAAAGCTCGGGGGGATGAAAGGGCAGTTTGTTCCGAATGTGACAGACAGGTACGAATAAAGGCAGTCCATCTCTTGTGTAGTTTCTCCGAGTCCCAATCATCGTGTGCTATTATATCGAGGGACTCATGGCAGAGAAGGGCTTTGAGTTTGTTTTGGACCTCTGAAACAGTCGGAGGGAGTGGAGAGATCCAATGCTGTAGGATGGCCCTCCTGGCAATGAGAAGTGTCAGCATGATCCAATGACTATGCTGCTGTAGCTTAGCTGAGGGAGGTGTGGATGAGCAAGACAGTGAGGTGGGGTTGCCGAAGACGATGGCTACCGGGTTTTTGTCAATTTGGCAGTCTGTTACCCTGTGGATGAAGGACAGTACTTGCGTCCAAAAGTCCTCAATGTTAGGGCAGAGCCACAGTCGGTGGTAGAGTGAGGGTTTCGTTGTAGAGCACCAGGGACAGGACGATGGTCTATTGGTGGGAAGACGCGTAGAGAATGGGAGATACGCCCTGTGCATTATCTTGAGCTGAGTCTCCCTCCATACTGCATTTGTGGTCAGTTTGCAGACATGGTTGTATCCGTCAAGGATGCTGTCCATCGTAGTGTCTGGTGGGAGGTCCCTCATCCAGGACTTCGCTGAGCTTTGCTGGAAGGGTTTCGTGAATGCCAGATTAAGCGGCTGGTATACATCCGAGATGGAGTAGCTGCGTTCGGCGATAAGCTGGTCAAGAAATGAAGAGCTGAATCTCTTGTCTTTGTGAGGGCAGATTTTGTTTATGTAGGCCGAGACCTGCGATACTTCCAGAAAGTGGGATTTAGTCCAATTGAGAGCCTCCATAAGCTCTCCGGTTGATTTGAGAGTGCCAGAATCCAGGTGGTATAAGGGAGCCACAGTGGTCAGACCTTTGCCTCTCCATTTGGAAAAGGGTTCGTATTGAAGCCCCTGCGGAAACATGGGATTACCCTGGATGGGTAAATATTTGGAAACGTGTGGGGAGAGACCCAGTTTTTTCCTGGATTCCCTCCAGGCGATTATAGTGTCTCTGAACAGCAGGCTTTGTTTAATATGGCTCGGGAGGGTTTTCAGGGAGCTATGCAGGAGACCTGTGAGGTTAAATGGATGAGTTATCGCCGACTCTAACTCATAGTTTGTGTACTTAGAAGCGTGGAGAATCCAGTCCAGCCCCGTCCTGAGCAGACAAGCCAGGTTGTATACTCTAATATTGGGGAAGCCCATTCCCCCCTCAGACTTAGGGAGGTATAGCTTCGCTGTCGCTATCCTCGGTTCCCCGTGGCACCAGAGGAAAGAGGAGGCTGCTCTGTTTAGGGTTTGTACATCTTTGTGTTTTAGCAGGACTGGGAGTGTCTGGAGGGGGTATAGCAATCTGGCAAAGCTCACCATTTTAAATAGGGCACATCTCCCTGACAGTGACAGGGGTAAATTGGTCCATGCCTCCAGTTCACCTATTATTTTAGTAAATAGTGGTGGGTAGTTGAGTGAGTATAAGGATGAGGGGGATTTCCCAAATTTAACGCCTAGATATGTAATTGAGTGGTGATTGACCGGGAAGGGGGAGGAGGTAAGCCAGGATCTCGTTTGGAGGGGGCCTATGGGCAGGACTTCACTTTTATTGAAGTTGATTTTGAGACCCGAGCATTCTCGGAACGCGGTAAAGGTAGATTGTATACACTGCATGTCGGCCTGGGGTGAAGAGGAGAAAATTAAGATATCATCGGCAAAGAGGGCTACTTTGAGCACCTCCTTACCGAAGGATATCCCCTGGAGCGGCGCGGTTGAGATCAGGTGCCGTGAAAGGGGTTCGATTGCCAGGTTGAACAAGAGCGGGGAAAGTGGGCATCCCTGTCTTGTCCCCCTGTGGAGGGGTATTGGGTTGGATTGCTGGCCCGCGGCTAGTACTCTGGCCGAGGGGGCGGAATAAATAGCCTGGACTAGATGTGCTATTTGCCCTGTGAGGCCAAACTTCTGCATGACTAGGGAAAGCCAACGAAAACTGACGTTGTCGAAGGCTTTCTCAGCATCCAACGTAATTATGGCAAGGTCCTGGTCGCCCCTGGACTTAGCATATTCCAGGGCCGCCATTACCCTCCGGACGTTGGACGCTGCAGACCTCCCTTTAGTGAAACCCGCTTGGGCTGGGTGAATGATCGAGGGCATGATGTTGGCCAGTCGTGATGCTATGATTTTGGAGAGAATTTTGGAGTCGACGTTTAGCAGCGAGATCGGCCGATACGACGCTGGGTCAGTCGGGTCCTTGCCCTTCTTGGCAATACGTTTAATATGGGCCTGGTGGCCTGTGGGGAGATAGGGACCCCCTTCCCAGATTGCATTGTATACCTGCAATAGTGTAGGGGCGATCTCTTCCTTCGTGAGTTTAAAGAACTCCGGAGTGAGTCCGTCAGGTCCTGGGGCTTTGCCGGAAGACAAATTGCTAATCGTGTCTAGGAGTTCGTCCAGGGATATCGGGGCATTCAGCGCTCGCAGGGCGTCTGGGGCTATTTTGGGGAGGGGGGTGTCTTCTAGCCATTTAGACGCTGCACTCTCATCTATGGGGACTGCAGCATAAAGGTCAGCATAAAATTTTTCCAGAGTCTTGATAATGTCTTGGGGGGTCGAAGCTGTCATGCCCTCCGGGGATTTAAGCGAAGTGATAAGAGTGGGCTTGTGGGGGCCCTTGCACAGTTTGGATAGAAGTTTGCCCGCTTTGTTACCAAATTTGTGGTACTGGAGTTGCTGTTGGGAAGACTTCATGTGTTCCAGGGTGGAGGCCCATACATCGAAGAGGCGTTTGGCCTCTTTCCATGCTTCCAGATTGGAGGGGTTGTGTTGGGCATTTAGAGTGGTTTGGGTGGATCTCAGCCTTGCACTAGCTTCCTGATATTGTTTTTGGGCCGACCTCCTGAAGTGGGTCATGAAAGATATGATCCTACCCCGAAGGAAGGCCTTGCCCGCCTCCCAAAAGAGGGTGGGGTTGTTTACATGGCCTACGTTAGTCAATGTGTAATCTGACCACGCTTCTGTTAACATTTTCTTGAACTCAGGGTTATGTGTCAGTATGCTAGGGAATCTCCATTGGGGGGTTCCTCGTGGGGTTTGGAGATCATCTAAAACAACCGAAATGGGGGCATGATCAGATATGACTAGGTCATGGATCGTAGCCTCCCGGAGGAGTGGGAGGAGGGAGTGGGAGCACAATAGGTAATCCAGGCGAGCAAAGGATCCATGGGCTTGGGAGTGAAAGGTGAATTCCCTGTCTCCAGGGTGGGAGAGTCGCCAGGTGTCAGTCAGGTCAAGAGCTCTGGTCATGTGGTAGAGGTGGGTAGGGGTGTCACCGGGGGGGCCGTTGGGCCTCTTTGTGCCAGAGTGCCTGTCTTCTCCTGTGTTGAGAACCGAGTTAAAATCCCCACCTATCAGGTGAGGGGTTTGAGGGGAAGATACTAGGTGAGGAGATAGGCTCCCAAAATATTGTTTATCTGGAGAGTTAGGAGCATAGATATTGGTTATCTGGATGGTTTGCGTGGGAAATTTTAGTAATATGGATATTAGTCTGCCTGATTCGTCTGTCTGGGTGGACAAGATGTCATAGGTTAGGTTTTTGTGGAGAAGGATAAGGACTCCTGCCTTCCTTCCCTTAGGTGGTGAGCCCACCACCTTGCCCACCCATAGCCGCTGCATTCTGGGGAAGTCGACTTCCGTCAGGTGGGTTTCCTGCAGTAGAGCTATGTCTGTGTGTAGTCTTTTGAGATGTCTCAGGATTAGCATTCTTTTTTGTGGGGAGCGGAGCCCCTTAACATTCCAAGAGACTATTCTCATGAATTGGGGGAAGTTCTGTGATTAAGGTGGAGAATTAAGATGTAATGGAGACATGGAGTGATTTGAGGGTGTGTTGTTGGTAGCGCCGGACTGGATTCTCCACGTCCCCCAGCTGTCAGGAACCCCAAACATTGCAAAGAGAATGGGGGGAGGGAAGAGCAAAGGGAAGAAGGGGGGGAACATAAAACTATAACAAGCATTTAGTGACTTCACTTTTTTCCGCATGACTCTCCACTGCCAGTATATCCGCCCACCCGCAGCATCAGCTGGTTCGCTGAAAAGAGAAGCAGACGACACCTCCACACCCCCTGTAGGAAGCAGGGGGTGTGTTTCCAGCACCCGACATCTGCTTGGGTCGAGGTAGATACACCTGTCAGTGGATCGGTCGGTGTGGCAAAAGTATAAACAGAGGCACTTGAAAAAACGATAAAAGAAAAAAGCATTAACGGTAGTGAGTCTCGATATGGTTGCATCTGGGTGACCAGACAAGAGCAGTAGGGAGGGGCAAGAAGTGGGAATGTTACCATACGATACCCACTGACTGTTCTGATTGGAGGGGAAAGTCCGATGAGTTGATGGGGAGTTCGTTGGTGCACTATCGCCTCCTTCAGCGGGTTTCCATCACCTCTTCCGCCGAGGTGGGTTTCAGCCTCTTCGGGGCATCCTTCCTGGGGCTACGTTGCTCCCGGGGGCCTTGCTTGACCTTTTCCGCATATGTATCAGGGGGGCCCTCTCTGGGCTGCAGGGCACGTAGGAAAGAGCTGGCCTTGTCTGGGGTCTGGAAGGTGCACTGTTCACCGTCTGGAGCTTGGAGTTTGAGTATTGCTGGGTAGGCCAGGGTAAAGCGTATCCCTCTTTTAAACAGTTCCGAGCAAATCGGCTGGAATTCCTTGCGCTTGCGGGACACTTCCGCTGAATAATCGGCAAATATTAGTAATTTATGTCCGTCCAATGAGGCTGACCTAGCTCTTCTGAAACTTTGCAGCAGCTCCTGGTGGTCTGTGTAGTTGAGATATTTAACTATAACCGGCCTGGGTCGCTTGTGGTCATTAGTGAGGTTTCCAATGCGGTGGGCCCTTTCTGCCGTGCAGTTGTGTCGGATGCCCAGTGCCTCAGGAAGGGATTTGGTGCATATGTCCATCAGGGTGTTTGGCTTGTAGGACTCAGGGAGGCCTATAATCCTTAAATTGTTCCTCCTGGACCGATTTTCTAATTCCTCCATTTTATCATGCAGGTGTTGTTGTGCTTGGGAATATTTTTCCATCGAGGCTTGCATCTGGTATTGATCGTCTTCTAGAGATGAGATGCGTTGTTCCGCCTCATTAAGCCTCTGTGTGTGTTCGCCGAGCTCCCGGCGCAGCTGCGTAATTCCCGCCGCCACAGCTCTGTCAACTGCAGCGGTGATGGTGGGGGATAATATGGCCACGACGGCCTGGGCAATTTTCTCGTAGGAGCCTTGCTCCTGGATGTACCTGTCGGGTGTGTCCGGCGGGTCCCCAGCATCGCCGTGTCCTCCGTAGAAATCGCGCCGGCGGCCTTCTTCCCTCTGAGGAGAAGTGTGCCCCGCGGCCATTTTGGTGGTGGAGAGGGCGCGCGGTGGAGAGGAGCGTCTCGTCCGAGATCTGGATCTGGCGCGAGGCTGCGAGAGGTACCGCTCCATGCAGTGGGAGCCGGTGATCCCGTGGCTGTTAGCACCGACCGTGCTGGGGTGGCTGCGAGGCTTTGTATGCTGGTTAAAAGCTGCGGGGATGGCGGAGCACCAGCTTCACCGTCCTCTACATGCGGCGCCGGAACCGGAAGTCAACTTCTCCAACTTTTGATATGGGCCATCCCCTTCACACCCAGTTGAGCACACGGACCAGCATGGGATCTTTAGCAGTCATACCAGCAATGTCTTTGGCATGTAACGGAGGGTTTGGAATGGATTCCAACATGAGAACCTTAGGCACAGAAGGAACAAGGAAATCAGGAGAAAAGGCAGACAGTTCAACCCATCAGCTGTATATATACAGCTGATGGGTTGAAATCACTGTCATAGGCATTCAGCATGAGTGACCATCTGAGCATTCGTAGGGAAAGAAATTGAGGAGTGGGAGTACTTCTGGTGAACAGACCCAGCAAAAGCTTATGGTCTGTTACAATTGTAAACCTTCGCCCATACAAATAGTCATGAAACTTTTTTTTACCCCGGACACAATAGCTAAAGCCTCCTTGTCAATTTGAGCATAATTCCTCTCTGTCGTAGACAAGGTCCTTGAATAACATGCAATAGGAGCTTCAACACCAGTTTCCAAAACATGACTCAATACAGCTCCGATGCCATATGGAGAATTATCGCAGGTAAGAGTGAGTGTTTTTTGTAAATCATAGTGTACAAATACACTGTCAGAAGATAACAGCAGCTTTTTTACAGCATTGAAAGCTGTAGATTGAACATCAGTCCACATCCATGGAACATCTTTATCTAGTAAACTATGCAGGGGTTCAGCAACAGTGGCTTTGTCAGGCAGAAAAGAATGATAAAAAATTGAGTTACCCTAGGAAAGCTTGCAGCTCTTGTTTTGTTGGGACTGGAGCTTTATGGATAGGTTCAACCTTAGAATCAGTTGGATGAATTCCGTGTTCATCAATTCTGTATCCAAGGAAATCCATGTTGTTTATCCTAAAAACACACTTTTCTTTTTTAAGTTTGAGACCAGCATCAAAAAAATGTTTCAAAACAAGTTGTAGTTGTGAAGCCAAAGACTGAATGCAATCCACTCCAATAAGAACATTATCAAAATAAGATACTACCCCTGGAAGTCCAGATAAGAGGTCTTCTATTAAATTCTGGAATATGCCGGGAGCAGTGGAAACTCCAAAACTGAAAACGTTTTGCTTAGAAAGCTCCTTTGTATGTTATTATTGTTTGTGCATCCACAGCGTCATCATCCACAGGTAATTGTTGGCAAGCTTGTGCCATATCCAGTTTGGCAAATACCTTTCCTTTTGCTAACGTAGTCAGAATTTCATGTACAGCTGGAATTTGATAGGGATGTTCCTGCAGTGCTTTGTTGATTGTACATTTATAGTCAGCACAAATTCTAATGTCACCTTTTGGCTTCAATGCTGGAATTATTGGGGTACACCACTTAGGGTTTTTTTTTACAGGTTCTAGTATACCTTGCTCCACAAAACGTGTGATCTCAGCATCAATTTTTGGTCTGAGAGCTAATGCAACTTTGTTTCAAACGAATTGGGGTTACTGCAGGGTCTAATTTGAAAGAAACAGGAGGGCCTTTATACATGCCAAGGCCTTCTTCAAAAACTGCAAAAAAGTCCTCTATCACATTCTGTAGAGTAACTGGAGATACATTATGAACTCTGGATAATGAAGTTCCAAGGGGTTCAAACTACTCTCTACCCAGCAAACTTGCTCTTTGTCCCTTAGTAATTATTACATTTCCATATTTCACTGAGACAAAGCAAGCACCCTTAACTTTCACAACTTGTTTGTTGTAGTCTACCAACTGGATATCACAAGGAGGAGCATTGTGAGAAAATGGTGAAAAGAAAAATGGTATATGGCAATATAGCAGCGCTGCTCTATATGTTGTTTAGATTGTGTCAACAGAGGGAGGGGCTTAAAGGGTCATATGCTTTAATGTCTGTGCCACAAGCGAGCCAGACAGTACAAACCTCAGTATAATCATTTTAATAAAAAAAACTGTTCCATTGCATATCCTTTACTACACACAGCTAACCTTAAAGTGATATTGAAGTCTTGTTTTTTTTTTAAATAACAAACATGTTATGCTTACCTGCTCTGTGTAGTGGTCTTGCACGGAGCAGCCCATATCCTCGTCTTCTTGGGTCCCTTGCCGGCACCCTTGGCCTTAGCAGCTTGTTATAGGGCACCCAAGCAGCCGCGCTCCCCAGCCATGGCTCTGTGTGTCCGTCCATTCACACACGGAGCCATGGCTTGACCCCGCCCCCTGCACCTTCTGATTGCCTCACTGGCTGTGATTGACAGCAGTGTGAGCCAATGGCTCCCACTGCTGCCAAAAGCCAATCAGGAGTGCGAGTCCCCGGAGAGCTAAGGCCTCTGTATTGAGAGGGGGCACAGGTAAATATTAGAGTAAAAGGAATCTGTGCTTTGTGTCATAAACTCAATATCAATCAGTGTATATAAAAAAATGTGACAATATAAACCAACATTAAATTGTGAATCCAAATTCAACACAATGAATTAAATCTGTGTGTAACTCAAAAATGTGATAATAAAAAGTATTAGGTTATGAATATATATCATAATCCCAAATATCTTTGCACAAAAAATCATAAAAATCCAAAAAAACAAAGGTGAAAGCAAGAGTCCCGTGAGCATGTGACAGTGTTCAGAAAGTCCAATTCTGTGTATTAATTCCAGGTCTGTATGACCGCAACAAATACTGCAGCTGCTGTGCCTGTTCTCACCGCGACTTCATGTCCATACATTGATCGGATATCCAATGCTCAGATCTTTCGAATTTCCTGTAAGTGCAATATTTTATTAATAAATACAATTGTTTTTAAGGTATCACGCTATTGTGGCCTTTTTTCCATCTTATTACATGGACCGTTTATGAGGTTTGGAGGTGGAAAATTCA
The DNA here is from genome assembly GCA_018402905.1 of Glandirana rugosa. NCBI lineage: Eukaryota > Metazoa > Chordata > Amphibia > Anura > Ranidae > Glandirana > Glandirana rugosa. Next base: position 51,789 of record BLSH010125163.1, read on the forward strand.
TCATCTGTGGCTGTGTGGAAGCCTAAGTCCACGCAAGCGCTTATTGACCCCCCCTGTAATAGAGGGTTATGTGACTCTGGTAAGGAGAACCTTTGTCTGGTGGAGGAACCGCGCACTTTTGAATTGGTGTGGTGGAGGAATATAGTTGAATATTTGTTGCGGTCATACAGACCTGGAATTAATACACAGAATTGGACTTTCTGAACACTGTCACATGCTCACGGGACTCTTGCTTTCACCTTTGTCTTTTTGGATTTTTATGATTTTTTGTGCAAAGATATTTGGGTTTATGTTGATATATATTCATAACCTAATACTTTTTATTATCACATTTATGAGTTACACACAGATTTAATTCATTGTGTTGAATTTGGATTCACAATTTAATGTTGGTTTATATTGTCACATTTTTTTATATACACTGAGTGGTATTGAGTTTATGACACAAATCGCAGATTCCTTTTACTCTGTTCACTTTTGAGTGGTTAATCCCCCACTTGATACTTTGCAGCTGTGTCAAGTTTGAGTTTCTCTTTGCATAGGGTAGAGCAGTGATACACATTTTGGTTTATTTCTTACTAACAGGTAAATATTAGCTGGGGCTGGGGGGCTGCTGCGCACAGAAGGTTTTTTACCTTCATGCATAGAATGCATGAAGAATAAAAATATTGTGCCTTTACAACCACTTTAACAAAGAATGTGATGTGAAAGCTATACAATGATTGGTTGCCATGCACAACTGCTCCAAATTCTGTCTGCTCTAGTTTTGATAAATTCCCCTAAGGGCTCATTCAGACAGGCGCTGAGACAGGTCCTGTATGCTGAGACTCTTTTTGCTGCATCTGCATCCACCAGAGAGCTTCACCTATAGAAGTGGGTGCACAGATCCAAATGCAGACACTATGCATTTGGCTACATGCATCCCTTCCTGTCTGCATGTCAAATTTTGACATTCGACTATGTCCATACAGCAGCTGCGTCCCAATTGATTTTGATTGGACTGCCTGCACAGGGATTCCCAGAACACCATGCATCCCCACATGGTACACAGCCATCACACTGGGCATCTGCGCATATGCTCCATGTGAAGGCAGCCTATTTGTCATATGGGCCAGATAGTAGGAAAGAGGAGATGTCAAGTCATAAGAGAGATGGGCAGAGGCGGCTCTAGGCTTTGTGAGGCGTTAGGTAAAACTTAGATATGAGGCCCCACTCAAGCCCATAATGGGAAAAATAATTAAACAGGGATATGCAATTAGAGGACCTCCAGCTGTTGCAGAACTACAAGTCCCATGAGGCATAGCAAGACTCAACAGCCACAAGAATGATACCCAGAGACAGAGGCATGATGGGACTTGTAGTTTTGCAACAGTTGGAGGTCCGCTAATTGCATATCCCTGTAATTAAAGTGATAGAAATTAACTGTATTAGGAGGGTACAGTATAGGGGGAGGGTAAGTGGACAGTACAGGGGGCAGCAGAGCGCAGCACAGGGGGAGGGTAAGTGGACAGAGTGCAGGGGGCAGGAGCTGTCTC
>BLSH010125163.1:72753-88172 GCA_018402905.1 Glandirana rugosa
AAGTTTGTTCCTCACTCCAATCCTGTCACTAACAAATTCACAAATCAAACATTTGATTTTAGGCAGAAGGCTTCCATGGATAGAACAGTACTCTAGTCACAGAATATTCATGGAAGACAATCATTCCGGTTTCCCCCCTCACATATACTAATGTGCCACAAACAGGAAGTTAATATCACCAACCATTCCCATTTTATTAAGGTGTATCCATATAAATGGCCCACCCTGTATATTGAACCGACAAAACTCAGCAGACTATAGATGCTATGTTTTCCAATGGCCTATGGGAACTGGCAACCTTTTAAGACCAAGCCCTCACTTGGCCCCAACAGACCTGAAGTGAGGGGACTAGCCTTACTAACAGAAGGTACTTATAAGACACTGATCTCATGACAAGATAGGTACCTTCGGAAGACGGATTTTAGTTTACAAACTAAACACTTAAACAATCACTGTCCTAACCTCACTCCTTGTTTGAAATACGATAGGACAACCATACAAGCTAGTCGGACATCATAACTGTTTACTTAGGCTGCATTCACACCTGAGCGACGTATTTTTGGACGTTTTTGAAGCGTTTTGTAGCGTGGCGTCGCCCTTTTGCAAACGCTGATGTCGTTCTAATACGCGCAACTGATGCTTTCAGGGTCCATTCACACCTGAGCGTTTTGTAGCTCAAATAAATATGCCTGAAGCCTGAAGCTACAAAACGCTGGAGGGGAAAAAATAAATGATTCTCTATGGAGATGGTTCAGATCTCCGCTCAAAAAAAACACCTGAAGCCAAACGCCTGAAGCTCAAACTACTCCCGTATTTTTGTCGCGTGAATCGGTCATATTCCGGCGTTTCTGGCCAATTTGTATTGCCATTCTATCAATGTAAAAGCATCAGTCACGCCTATTAGCATGACATCGGCGTCACACTACAAAACGCTTCAGAAACGTCCAAAAACGTGTCACTTAGGTGTTAATGCAGCCTTACATTGATAGAATTTGAGTACACAGTCACTAACGCAATGCTATTCAAGATAACATGGTGTTGGGGGCTTTCCCCATCTGGTCTGGAGATGAAATGTCCCACCTTGCTCATGATTAGAAGGGATTATACATACTTACATGAAAAAGTTTTCTGTTAAACCTATCTCAACTTTACTTAATTGGTTGCCACAAAGCCCAAGCAGCTTGTACACCTTACTCTGTTGTTTCATTTCATTAAACCTGTGAAGGCACTGCAGTATAGGTACACCCATACCTTGCCTCAGCCTCAGTGCTGATCTGGTTGCCACAAGAAAAATAATACACCCAAGATATGCACTTGACGGTACCCTCTGTGCCTTACTCCTACAATTTATATTTCACATCGTTGTCATATCCCTCTCCAACTCCAGAGGACGCATTGAAGCAACATAAGAGGATTGAACAGAGAGACTGATTATACCACATATACAATACAATTTAGGCATTTCCTCCCACCTTGACACCGCAGGATGGGTGCATTTGCAGCACTCCAGGATACTTTGTCGTTATACTCTCATCAGTGGTGGCTGGTGAAATTTTAGGATGGGGGGTGCCAGACCCCGCCCTTCCTTTTTTACCCCTCCCACTTTGCATAAGCCCCACCCCTTATAGATTCCACCCATTGTGTCAGGAGTATACAGCCCAGCATCAATAGATAGGGTCACCAGATGGGAGTATATACATCATCACCAGATAGGGGTATATACAGCATCACAAGATAGGAGTATATACAGTATCACCAGAGAGTAGGGTTGCCACATCATCCCTTTAATCCTGGACACATTAATTGCACAGGTTCTAAGGCCAATTTAATGCAAATAAGGTGCCAAGTGAGTTTAATTACCACCTTAATCATCCACAGAACCTGTGTAATTAATATGCGTCCTGGATTAAAGGGATGATGTGGCAACGTTACCAGAGGGGTATATACAGCATCACCAGAGGAGTATATACGGCATCATCAGAGGAGTATATACAATATCACCAGAAGGGTATATACAGCATCACCAGAGAAGTATATACAGAATCACCAGAGCAGTATATGCAGCATCACCAGAGGAGTATATACAGTATCACCAGAGGAGTATATGCAGTATCACTCAGCGGGGTATATAGCATATCACCACAGAGGTATATACAGTATCACTCAGAGGAGTATATAGCATATCACCACCGGGGTATATACAGTATCACACAGAGGAGTATATAGCATATGACCAGAGGAGTATATGCAGCATCACCAGAAGGGTATCAGCATCCATCTAACCCCCCATGGCACTGATAGTACTCCACCCCAGGGCAGTCGGGTCATCAAAGTCCCGCACTTACCCCATCTAGGAGCGGGCAGCAGGCACAGGCAGCATGCAGAGTCCGGCAAGCAGGGAGCGTGCTGGTAGTGAGCAGAGTCCGGTGAGTGGGGAGCGTGCTGTGTGTGCTCCGGCGGCATCCCCCTTCTCCTCCAAAAAAGGCGTCCAATAGGATCGCCTGTCTTCTCTGCCAATCGGGAAACCGGTAGCATACTGGCGCTTCCTGATTGGCGGAGAGTGGCTCAGTGCTAGAAAGGCAAATGTTCATTTGCCTTTCTAAGGGCTTGTGGTGGCACGCTTTGCACCACAAGCCACACTGTATTGAAGCCAATTAGTGCCTACGATTCTAATGAGATGCTTCATAGACACCCCCGCCACGGTAATTCATGCGGCTGGCACCTCAAAGGGGCTGGCCACATGAATGGGGGGTGTCATAGGTGGCCATGGATTGATTCATGCTATGCATGAATCTATCCATGCCATAGAGGGGGTTGTGAGGATGGGGGGCGGCGCCCGTGCGCCCTAATGGACAGGCTGCCCCTGACTCATTATATATACTATTTCGTAGCTCATGTTCAAGGGTCTCCACCATCTGGACTCCAACATAACAGCGTATATGATAACATAATGTTCTGAGTTATGTGATAAGTTTGGTCCATACGTTTAGAGTCGGAACATCACTCGTTATGTCGGGATAACAAAATTTGCTTTTGCTTCCCAAAGGCGATAGAAGTTAAAGTTAAATTTATGTGATTCAATGTTTACCTTGTCTGTTTGACTTTCTGAGATAAAGTTTAAGCTGTTTACAAAATTGTTTTCAAAGCACTAGATCGCTCATTTAGTGTTATACCTTTCTATGAATGCTGGAAGATGTGTCCTCCCTTAATGAGACTTATATTAAACACCAACAATCCCTTCTAAGGGAATAGAGATTCTATTGAGGAAGAACACATCCCTCCCAGTTATGCCTTTCATTTACCCCCAATAGAATAAATATTGTGCTTACTTGTAAGATACCTATTTATATTCTAACACCCCATACTTCATTATAGTACTGGTGACCACTAGAGAAGTATAGCAATAACATACTTTCTCCTCTCTCTCTTCTTTTTACCCTTTCTATCCTCTCAATATCACTTTTGTCTTTCGCTACTTACTATACTACTTCTTTCCCTTCTTGCCCCCCCACTTTTTTTTAACAAACAAACTATGGCTTACTCTGGACTAGGAAAAAAAAAAGCTAACTGCAAATGTTAGAAGACCAGTGTAAGGACTTGTTAGCGCTATTTCTCGCTTGTGCGCACGCCTATGCGCTTTCACATGTGCGCGCGCCGGAAACGGCGTCAAACGGATCTATTTATGCTGTGTGCACCCTGCATGAAGTGTTGTCTGATCTACAGCGTGTGACCTGTTTCCTGACAGACCTGTATCCTGTTATCTGTTTCCTGTGACCCTGCTTGTACCGACCTTGTCTGATCTCCGCCTGCACTGACCACTGGCTTGCCTACGACCATCCGATTGCCTGATCCCTCTGTACCTTTGCTGCCAGCCCGTTAACGAACTCTGCTTGAACTTGACCACTCTCTTGCCTGAACCCTTGTACCGCACTGCCAGCTAGTTGCCGACCCAGCCTCTATGACCACGCTTCAGCTGCACGAGCGCTCCTTACCAACACCAGTGACCCAGTCTGACCCTCGTGCCATCCTGCACTCCCGAGCCACCTGTCTGCTCTACCAGGGGTTCCCGAGTCAGGGTAGTAAGGGAGGGTGCCTACTGCAGAAGTGAGACTCGCCCACCAGGTACGTGACAGCAAATAGTTTTATGGGGTCCCAGATACCAAAATGAATAAATATTTCACACAAGCATTTCATGCAACTAACCCCAAAGCCAAAACTAAAGCAGTTACAATTCTCCTTAGTAAAAACACTTCTTTCTCTGTAGATCATCAACACTTAGACATAGACTATAGATATATCTTCTTGAAAGGCATAATGAATGGAACACTGATTACTCTTGCAAATGTCTATTTTCTGAATAAAACACATAGTGGACGAACTCAAGAGTTTTGCCAAGGGCTGTATAATTATAGGGGGTGATTTTAATATACCCCTTAACCCGACACAGGATACATCCACAGGGAAAACCTGTATTGCATATAAAATATTAAAAAGAATCACACTATTACTCAAATCCCTAACACTGATCGATACTTGGAGGACATTACATCCAACAACCAAAGATTTCACATTTTTCTCCGCCTCCCATAAGAGATATACTAGGATTGACCACATCTATATTACTCAAAGAGACTTATCTATTCTAGCAGGAGCCGAAATCGGTACGATTTTATTATCTGATCATGCTCCAATATCTGTTTCATTCAAAACACACATGCCTACCCAAAAAAAATTTAACTGGAAACCGAATGCCTCCCTACTAACTGACCCCACCATTCAAGAACATATTCAATTATCTATCACAGACTACTTTCACCTGAATAACACCCCAGAAGTCTCCCCAATGATTGTATGGAAGCACACAAAAGTGTTATTGGGGGGAAATAATAAAATGTGGCACAAGAAAAAGAGAAAACTATTGAACAAATTATGTCCAGGATAAGCACATTAGAAACATTACACAAACAGTGCCTGACAAAAAAAATAGAACAAGAACTGATAGACAAAAGGAATTGCAAAATATCCTAGATCTCAAATCGAAAAGATTATTGTTTCTTAGGAAAGCAATACACTATGAATTTGGAGACAAAAGCAGTAAATATGTAGCCAGAGCCCTTAAGGATTCACAACGTGCATGAAATATCCACTGCATATTTGATAAAAAGGGAAACCCCACCTATGATTCAAATGCAATAGCTAAATTATTTCACAAATTTTAAAGACAATTATATAACCTGCCAAAATACCCACTCTATCTCAACTAGAAACCACACACTTAGATGAAACAATATCTCAAGAGGAAGTTAGTCTGGTCATTAAAGATATGAAAGCAGGTAAAAGCCCTGGACCCGACGGGTTCACCTCACAATATTATAAAACATTTGAGACTATCTTAAATAAACCCCTTACCACCACCCTTAATCATATTATTAAAGATCCTAGTCCCCCCAAAGATTTCGCCCTAGCTTATATAACTGTCATCCCCAAAAAGGACAAAGACCCAACAGATTGCGCAAATTACAGACCCATTTCCTTATTAAATCTCAATCTCAAAATCCTAGCAAAAATTCTAGCAAATAGAATCAGACCCCTACTAGAAAAAGTCATTGGACCAGAACAGGTTGGCTTTATGCCGGGACGAGAGGCTAGGGACAATATTATCAAAACTCTCAATCTTATCCACAGAACACACCAAGACAAACTAGAATGCATGCTCCTATGAACTGATGCCGAAAAGGCCTTTGATAGAGTCTCATGGGATTATATATTCGCTACATGTAAACACATAGGCTTTGGAGCCAGAATGATAAGGTGGATCAACAAGCTATACAATACCAGTGCCAAAATTAAAGTGAATTACATTTTCTCTGAGACAGTACAAATACAAAATGGAACTAGACAGGGATGCCCACTTTCCCCAATACTATTTATCATTACATTAGAACCCCTAATTAGAACCATCAACCTACAATCAACTATCCACGGAATTAAAATTGACAATAATGAATATAAAATTGCTGCATACGCCGACGACCTGTTGTTTTTCATTAAAATTAATCATAATAAATCTGAAGCTATGAACCTCTCACTAGGAGGTAAAATAGCAGACCTAACACATAAAAATTGTCCCTATAAATGGGAAAAAATGCTATCCAATACCTCAGAATTAAGCTAACCCAAAACAGATTTATGAATATAATTTTAATCCACTACTCTGTAAAATAGAAAAAGACCTCAAAAATTGGAACCCCAAACATTTTTCTTGGTTTGGCAGAGCCGGCATTCTAAAAATGATGATACTACCCAGATTAATATACCTATTTCATGCACTCCCTATTGATATCCCAAATGCCTTTTTCAAAAGGATTATTTCGGAACAAAGAAAATTTATATGGGCAAAGAGAAGACCACAAATAAACCTAAAACTCCTTCATCTGCCTAAAATAAATGGGGGAATACTTCAAGAAGTATTGCTTTGCTTCTCACTTAACGAGAATAATAGATTGGCACTGCCACCATAAAAACAAAGATTGGGTGAAACTGGAGAAGAATGGGTCAAGCCCACTCTTCCATGATCAGATCCCAAAAAATTGTGCTATAAGAAAAAATTGTTGCGCTAAAAATCTTAGTGCTATAAAACAAATTCAATGTGTATAGCTCAAATAGTTATTAACATAAACATATTGTGCAAATTGTTGCAAATGAAAATTGTGAACAGAATGAATTAAAGTCCAAAAATAAGATAAAAACTAGAGTCCCGTGATATGTGAAAAGTCAGCCGTGGTGAGGAAAAAAATAAAACAGGGAATTGTCACATCCAAAACTTTCAATATAGTCCAGAGATAGATCACTCCAACTTCCACCACCATAGAGCGTGCAGACACCTCCAGTGACAAGGTAAGGGTGAGTATAAACTCTTACCAGATGCAGAGACCCGCTATCGCTAGCTAAAGTCTAATCACACATGCAGATATAGCCCTCTGCAGGGACCAAAAGATAGCCGTTCAATCCTCAATTCTCCTAGGACACCAGGATATTTCTCACACCGCATACACAGTAGAGCAGGAAGGTCAGGGTTACGAACCTCAGCAAACTCTCATTCCATATGCCATAAAAAATATGAACTTCATAGCGTGATACTGTAACGTTCAGTTTATTAAAACATAAATTCTAAAAACAGGGTACTCACAATAATCAATAAGGTCTCTCGCATTTGGTCAAAAAAAATCTGCCAGCAGAAATAACAGAACGCCCGTCCTCGCGGGATACAACATGTGGTGTGGTGACATGCAGCTGTTACACATTCTAATTCCAGAAGCGCGGTATTGTTCTGAATAGATCCCAAAAAATACCCCTCCTCAATTAAAAATCAACCATTAATACCCTCTACGCTAAAAAATATTCCACAAAGCTGCCACTCCACAAACTCTCTTCCTCACCAGGTCCGCTAACCTCAATCATAAACAATCCTGATTTCCCTCCTGGACAAAATAAGATAAATCTGATTCTGAAAGATTCCAATCTCCCTTTACTAGCTACTCATTGTATAACCAGAGGGAATATAAAATCGCTTAATGACACAGCAGAAACAACTAACTTTCTGGAAATATCTACAGATACATGACTTTATACATAATAATATAAATAAAGGATATCCTGGGACTAGATGATGAGGACTGGATGGAGATGTGGGATTTCGCCTTCTCTGCCCTTATATCTTCCAAATACAAAATGGTGCAATATAAGTTATTGCATAGGGGCTATTTTACCCCTTACAGGCTTAATAAAATGTCGGTGACACATTCCTCGGAGTGTTGGCTATGTTCTCACACCAAAGGGGACTTCTTTCAAATTTTTTGGTTATGTCCAGCTATAGAACAATACTGACGGGAAGTCATATCACTAATTGCTCGAAAAACACAGATATCGGTGCCATGGGATCCAAGATTATGCCTTCTGGGGCTGGTGGAGCAGTTAACTACTACAATAGCTAAGCGTACACTCATCTCTCTGCTCCTCTTTTAAGCCCGGAAGGCCATAGCCATGAACTGGAAGAAATTATCTCCCCCCTACAATATCATTTTGGAAAAATCTGATTGAAACTAATTTGACCCTATGCAAAGCTACATATGCTAACAGAGGTTGCCCTCTTAACTTCAAGAAGATTTGGTCTTGTTGGACAGAAAATGCTTCTATGAACTGAGATGCACTGGAGAATGTTGAATGGCCTATAGCTGAGCTTGTGAGCCTATTTATATTACATCCAAGCCTATCACATGCATCTATCGACAAAAATGGTCCGGTGTTTAGTTTGTTTTGTATTTCTATGGCCACTGGCCTCACCCTTGCATGGGTAACACTGTACACCTCTCTTTAAAAACAATAAAGAGACCAATTGGGACCAATTCTATTCAATGTATTCATTAATGATCTGGGGGAAGGGATTTATAGCTCAGTCTCAGCTTTTGCTGATGATACAAAGATAAGCAGGGCAATAACATCACAACAGGATATTGACATTTTACAGAATGACCTGAACGAATTAACGAAGTGGGCAGAAAAATGGCAAATGAGGTTTAATGTAGAGAAATGTAAGGTAATGCACTTGGGGGCAAAAAACATAAATGCAAAGTACTCACTAGGGGGAGAGCTTCTGGGGGAATCAAGAATGGAGAAGGATCTGGGGGTCCTAGTAGATGACAGACTGAGCAATAGCATGCAGTGTCAAGTTGCAGCAAACAGAGCAGGTAGAATATTAGCATGCATAAATAAGGGGATATGCTCCAGGGATAAAACTATAATTCTGCCACTTTATAAAAGCCTGGTTAGGCCACATCTTCAGTATTCTGTCCAGTTCTGGTCACCAGTCCTCAGAAAGGATATACTGGAACTGGAGAGAGTCCAAAGGAGGGCAACCAAACTGATAAGGGAAGTGGAAGACCTTACTTACGAGGAACGATTGCAAGCGCTAAACTTATTCTCTCTAGAGAAGCGACGCTTGAGAGGGGACATGATTGCGATCTATAAATATCTCAATGGGTATCCAAGCATAAAAGATAAACTGTTCAGTCTCAGGGAATGTAGGAGGACAAGGGGACACACAATGAAACTAGAAGAGAAGCGGTTTAACCTTAGAATTCGTAAGGGGTTCTTCACTGTCAGAGCAATAAGGATGTGGAACTCTCTTCTAGTGGTGACTGCGGGGAGTATGGATATATTTAAAAACCTCTTGGATGTATATCTCAATAAGTATAACATACAGGGATATGGGTACTGACAAGCGTACACCTACACAGGTTGAACTGGATGGACTGTTGTTTTTTTTTTTTCAGCCTTAACTACTATGTAACTATGTAATAAAAAGATTTTCAAAAAAAATAAAAATAAAAATAAAGAACTACTGACAAGACCTTTCAGAAAATTTTGTAGAAATATACCTAGACCAAAAAACACTCAGAAAAGGTACCTCTTTAATCTACAGTTGGTTAGCCCAACCTCTATCAGATACAACAGATAAATTTAAAGCTAACTGGGAAAACTAATTAAAAATACAAATCTCAGATGAGCAGTGGAAAAAGGCGGCTGTCTTCACCCACAAATGCTTATTAATTATTATTATTATTATACAGGATTTATATAGCGCCAACAGTTTACGCAGCGCTTTACAATATAAAAGGGGGACAATACAGGTACAATACAATAGAATACAAAAGGATTAAGAGGGCCCTACTCAGAAGAGCTTACAATCTAGTAAGGGGGGGTGGGCAGGTGGTACAAAAGGTTGTAACTGTGGGGAGTGAGCTGATGAAAGTGGTAAAAGATTAGTTGGAGGCGTGATAGGCTTCCCTGAAGAGATGTGTTTTCAGGGATCGCCTGAAAGAGGTTTAATTGACATTGATTGTCTTGTGCCTTTTATTTATTACGTGCAATAAATGTTTCACATTTTTGCAACATACTGTCTAGGGTCACTTTATACCATCTACTGGACATTGGTCCATTTAAACAATATTTCTCTTCTGGTATGTTGACCCACGCATATGCCTTTCTGGAAAGACAGATGTTAGATAAGTCCTTAATATGATGATTCCCCTCTATGGGTGAGCAATCTCATTCCTAATTTTCTGAGCTTGTATATACAATGCTTTATTCCTTATTGATATGAATTCCTAAATAAACCTTTTTTTTATCATGATCCATCTCCAATTTTCTCCGACCACATGTGTCATTTAAAGTGCCAACCCAATTGTTCTACTTTATCCTGATATTCCCATAATAGGTGTTTATCTAAAATGTAAATCTGTGTTCACATTTTATTGCCTTAAACTCACCAAGTAAAGACGTTTATTGATTTAACTGAGTTTGGTGTATCTATTTCATTATTATCACTATTAGTGGGAAAAAATGTCTGAACCCAGGGTGTCAGAGGTGGAGGAGGACTTGCAGGGTCGGGGCAACCAGTGGGGTATTAATTTAACCAGCGGCCCCCACGAGGGTAGCGTTACAATATATATATGTATATATATATATTTATATGTGGCATTTATTTACTGTTTCTGGCAGGATTAATGATGTCATTACCGCCTCGGGGGGGCATCTATTCCCTGATTTTGATTGACGGATGTTCACTTAAATATGTTTGCACAGCAGTTTACACTCATCACATCCCTGATGAAGCTGCCCTGCGTGGCTCTGAAACGTTGCAGTACACAGTTTTGTGATGTGATCACTCTGAATGAAAACCGTTTGAATGAAACTGATGATCCTTGGTGTGGTGGCTAATATCTACAATTCCAAAAGGGTCACAAGATAGAGATCTAACCACAGTATAGGTGTCAGGAGTAATACTTTGGGGTCAGCTCACTGAAAGCTACCGCATGCGATAAGGGTATCAGGTTACTTATTTGCAAAAATTATCGCATGCGGTAAATAAAGTCCAATTCACAAATACATTTTTAACAATTTTGCGGTAAATACTGCAAACAAAAAAATTATCGGTAAATATCGCCAAACATAGTGTGGTAATCGGTTAAGTCCAATTCACAAACAAAACTGGAACTAAAAAAAGGTGCAATATTTAAAACCACCCTTTTGCTGGCTTTAACCAGTGCAGTATTTCCTGGTGGAGTAAGAGGTTGTGGAGAGAGCTAGTTGCTGGTTTTTTGTCCCCAATGGAGCCATTTGAGACAAACATGTTCAGGTTTGGTGTGCTGAGGAGGAATCCCTCTGATGGAGGGATAAGGAGGGTTGTTATCATGGCCAGGACCCTGCTGGATGACTTCAGTGAGCGAGAGGTGGTTCGTAAGTTCCGGCTTACAAAGGAGCTTATCCTCAGGGGAGTCATGCTATCCTGGGCATGACCAAATTGTTGACAGTGCTTCACTTCCTGGGGAAGGCGTCATACCAGATGGTGGCTGGCGATGTGGTTGGTGTGTCGCAGGCCTCCTATTCTCATATCCTGGGATGACTGCTAGAAGGATTTAGGGAGATTGCGCCATCCTTCATCTACATGCCTGCAGTGGTGATCTGATTAAAGGGGGCTTCTATGGCGTGGCTGGTATCCCAAATGTGATGGGCGCAATTGATTGCACCCATGTCCCCCTCTTTCCCCTGAGCAAGAAGTAACACATATATCGCAACCGTAAGGGCTACCCCTCCATGAATATACAGATGGTGTGCGACAGCCAAATGCTCAGTAGAGATGTGGTGACCAGTTTCCCGAGGTCGGGCCATGATGCCCATATTCTGCGACAGTCTCAGCTCTTTGAAAAGTTTCCTCATGGTTAGCTACTGAGTAAATAGTTGAGAAATCTCATAGATGTTTGCTTGCATGCATGTTTGTTTAGAAACCTGTAAGATAATTTCACGTCTCACTTCTGCAAGCTCTTACCTGTGACTGCTCAGTAGTGTGCCCGTCTTTCCAATGTCTCACCTCTACAAGCTCTTACCTGTGAACACTCAGTAATGTGCCCCTCTTTCCAATGTCTCACCTCCGCAAGCTCTTACCTGTGACTGCTCAGTAATGTGCCCCTTTCATTTTTTTTTTTTAACACTTAGGTGATTCCGGATACCCATGTCTCCTTTGGCTGCTTACACCTGTCCGCTACTGCATGTCTGAAGCCCAGGCAAGGTACAATACTGACTAATCAAGGACCCGGATTGCAATTGAGCGGGCCTTCTGAGTCCTGAAGAGCTGTTTCAGATGCATCTCACTTTCTGGAGGGTTCCTAAAGTATGCCCCGGGGGAAAGTCGGAACATGTTCCTCGCTTCATGTGTCCTCCACAACATGGAACAGCATGCAGGACTGATGGAGGGCATAGATGTGGAGTCAATGGAGGACAAGGAGGAGATTTGCATTCCAGAAATTGAACAAAATCGTTGTGGGAATGCCTTCTGCCAGCAGATGATTAATCAGTATTTTACCTGGTCAGTTATAAATTAATTATGACCTGTCCTGCAAATGTGTGATTTTCCCAATTTAAAAATGTATCCTGTGCACCTTTACATAGGATGCACATGGGCACATGCCCTTCTGTATATGTGAAGTGGTAGGGTGTTGGCACGTACCTGGTGGTTGTGTCTGGGTTATGCGGGGGCAACCTCTCTTGCGGCCCTGGTTCGAGAGCCCCTGGTAGTGCAGACAGGGAGCTCTGGAGCACTGGGGGGCATGAGGGCTGGACAAGTCTCTGGTGGCCGGTATGTGTCCGCTGAAGCTCGTGCAGGCTGAAAGATGGCGGTACAGTCTGGGTCGGCAACTGGCAGGCGGTGCAGTACAGAGGGATAAGTCAAACGGATGGTCGGGTACAAGCTGGGTCGGTAACGTACAGGCGGCTGAAGTACAAGGGAGCAGGAAGAAGAGTAGTTGTAAACAATCCAAGGTCAGGGCAGGCAGATATCAACAAAGTCCAAAGGAGTAGCCGGGGGTCACAGGAACAGGAAGTCTCAACAGAGTATAAACATAGGGGGGGCACAGGTGCAGGAAACGCTGTAGAACGGACAGCACTTGCTTCCTGGTGCTGTCCGCTTAAATGGCTGCTATTGGCGCCATTGCCGGCGCACGTACGCACACGCGCTCGGAAGCGCGGACACGCACAGGCGCGCGCGCATGCTACATACGGCTGCGCACGGGCATGCCAATGCCTGAACATGTCTCCTTACAGGTGTGTTGGGGTAGGATGGTGTGTTGATAGGTAAGTATTTTTTATGGTTCAAACTTTTTATTGAAGTTTACAGGAGGAATAAAGGAGGGGGAAGGGTGGGTATACAGAGGTGGTTACCAAAAGAGGTATAGAGGGGATGAAGGTATAAATACAAGTCACAAAAGGAACTGAGATAAGGCAACAACATTACCTGGGTATCAGATTTGTAAAGAGTATATATGTGGCCAGGCGGGCTGTCCCTCGCCCTCAGACACCCCAGCTGGGAACAATCTGTGTCACGGGGGGATGGCCAGCCCGCCGAACCCTAGTTCCAGGCTTACCAATCAACTGGTTGCAGGCAACCATAAGAGAGCAATATATCCAGGTACAAAAAAAAGGGGTAATGTACATTCCAGTATTACATTAATGTGACATTGTTAAGTACCATCTGTTGTGTTTTGAATAGTATAACTGCGTGGATTTAATAGCCGTGTCCTCACATCAGGGTTTAAAGGGTATGATGTTGTGGACATATAACTACCGGAGACATATAATGAGTTGCCCAACCCGCTGATGTAACAACTTGTGGTGAGAAAGGTTGGGGTTTGTATATAGTATCAATACCAACTCTGAGGGGATTAGAAAGTCGATCCTTTGGTTGCATGGCTGAAGCGATGTGTGAGGAAGGGATAAATCGCCTGGGCAGGCTAAGCTATGTTTAATAAGGGATGGTTTGTCTAGATATAGGGACCTTCAAAGAGGAGAGGTGGTGGAAGGGTAAAGTTCAGAATAGAAAGAGGGTAAAGAACAGACAGAGAGGGAAGAGGCCAAGAATAAAAGAGAGAGGAAGAGAGAGGGAGAGAAATTTTTCTGCCCCTCGCCAGGGGGGTTAGTGTACTGCGGCTGAGCATTTCTGAGGCCGAGTGGGTGCTGAAACACCTGGGCAAGTTATGGGTGTAGGAGAGAGGGGTCAAAATTGGGTGGAAGGTAATGTTCGACCCAAGGTTGCCAAATTCGCTCGAATCTAGGGATGTTGTTCAATAATGTGGCCTCAATTTTAGCAAGGATCATGGTGGTGGTTATTCTTTGAATAGTTTCTGAGATGATTCTGAGATGACCAAAAATGGTCCCGGGAGTCAAAAATCGCACTTCCGGGGCTGTGAGCCCTAAAATGGTCCCGGGAGTCCAAAATCGCACTGCCGGGGCTGGGAGCCCCAAAATGGTCCAGGGAGTCCAAAATCACACTGCCGGAGCTGGGAGCCCAAAAAGGGTCCCGGGAGCCAGAAATCGCACTGCCGGGGCTGGGAGCCCAAAAAGGGTCCAGGGAGCCCAAAATCGCACTGCCGGGGCTGGGAGCCCAAAATGGTGCTGCCGGGGCTGGGAGCCCGAAAATGGTCCCGGGAGCCCAAAATGGTACTGCAGGGGGCTGGGAGCCCGAAAATGGTCCCGGGAGCCCAAAATCGCATTGCCAGGGCTGGGAGCCCAAAAATGGTCCTGGGAGTCAAACATCGCACTGCAGGGGCTGGGAGCCCAAAAAGGGCCCCGGGAGCCCAAAATCGCACTGCCGGGGCTGGGAGCCCGAAAATGGTCCTGGGAGCCCAAAATCGCATTGCCAGGGCTGGGAGCCCAAAAATGGTCCTGGGAGTCAAAAATCGCACTTCCGGGGCTTTGAGCCCGAAAATGGTCCTGGGAGCCAAAAATCACACTGCCGGGGCTGTAAGCCCAAAATCGCACTGCCGGGGCTGTGAGCCCGAAAATGGTCCTGGGAGACAAAAATCGCACTGTCGGGGCTGTGAACCCAAAAATGGTCCTGGGGGCCAAAAATCGCATTGCCAGGGCTGGGAGCCCGAAAATGGTCCCGGGAGCCCAAAATCGCACTGCCTGGGCTGGGAGCCCAAAAAAGGTCCTGGGAGTCAAATAATCACACTGCAGGGGCTGGGAGCCCAAAAAGGGTCCCGGAGCCGAAAATCGCACTGCCGGAGCTGTGAACCCAAAAATGGTCCCAGGAGCCCAAAATCGCACTGCCGGGGCTGGGAGCCCAAAAAGGGTCCTGGGAGTCAAATAATCGCACTGCAGGGGCTGAGAGCCCAAAAAGGGTCCCGGGAGCCCAAATTCGCACTGCCGGGGCTGTGAACCCAAAAATGGTCCTGCGAGCCCAAAATCGCACTGCCGGGGCTGGGAGCCCAAAAAGGGTCCCGGGAGCCCAAAATCGCACTTCCTTGGCTGGGAGCCCAAAAGTGGTCCCGGGAGCCAAAAATCGCAATCCCGGGGCTGGGAGCCCA
>BLSH010125174.1:98622-112049 GCA_018402905.1 Glandirana rugosa
TTACTTCCTTTGTTTTCTTTGATATACGTAGTTATTGTTTTGTTACGTTTTGTACACTTATCATGTTTCATTAAGGTGCCCAACAACTTTTAAGTGCATCAAGTGACGCCACTAGGGCATTCCCTGCTGTTCCGGCCCGGTCATCCCTTGGGGGTCCGTTGCGCACGCAGTGGCCACCACGGGCCAGAGGGCTGGGGCGGCTGGGGTTCCCCCCCCGGGCGGTGACCCTCGTCAAAGTACATGGTGTAGGTCACTCTCTGCAGGAAAGTCGTTCCGGATATTGATTAGTGAAATATTTGGCAAATGTATTGTTAAATATATTGTTTAATGGAGACTGTTTCTCCCTTCATATAATATACTTATGAATTTTTTTTTATCTTTTTTCCCCCCCCCCCTTATTCCTCTTCCTTGGCATGGTTACTTCAATTCAAAGTTTTTGGACATTATTCATATAATATACTTCCCTCTTTGTCAGAGGTAATTTGTTATATAAATTGTTATGTAAACGGTTTATAAAGTGATTAGTTATAGGCCTTGCTGAAAGGACGTCTCTCACTGGATGTGGTACATGAAACTGCTCCCAGTGGCGGGCCCCCCCCTTGGGGTCGGCGGGGTCGGGAGACCGGGCACCACCGGTGACGCACGCGTTGCCTGGGGGTTCCCTACTGGCCCGGCCTTGTCGTCCCTTACGGGATCACCGCAGTGAACTACGTGAATTTTCAACAACCCGTGGAATTACTTTGTACTATTCACATGTTTTGCATTGTTTTGTTATTGATGCATATAGTTTCTTTTGTTTCCTTCATTTTTCCTCTATTCTTTTCTACCTTATTTCTTTTTCTATTTCTTCCCTTTCCTGGCAGGCCTGTTTGGGTGACCCGATTGGAGATACACCGCTGTCCCCATGGCTGACCTAAACGTGCTCACGTATAATGTAAGAAGGCTGCATGTGGCTGCGAAAAGACACCAGGTCTTGAGGGAGCTGAAAAGAGCCTCCTGCTCTATAGCATTTCTTCAGGAAACTCACCTGACTCACACTACCAACGTTAAGCTCCTCTCTCCGCATTTTCCTCTTTGGTACTATAGTCTCTCGGACACTAATAAAGCCAAGGGAGTTGACATTGGGTTCAGCAGGTGTGTCTCCTTTCGAGTTACTACAATGGTCGCAGATGATCATGGTAGGTACCTTTTCCTACGAGGGTTCATAGGAAACCTTCCATGCACACTAACATTTATTCCCTAAATGTAAACCAACCTGCCTTCCTATCCTAGGTATTGACGAAGCTAGCCGAATTCGCAGAGGGGTTGACCATTTTAGCTGGAGGCCTTAACATGCCCCTTGACCCCATTATAGACACCTCGTCGGGCAAGTCCTCGATACCCTATAAACCTCTATCTTATATCAAAAAAAGACTCCATGGTTCACAACTCATGGATGCCTGGTGATTACTACACCCTAAAGATAGAGACTATTCATATTTCTCTAAAACTCATAATGCTTACTCCCGTATTGATAACATATTCATAGACCATTTCCACCTTCCACTATTATGCACGGCCTCTATAGGCATAGCAACCCTATCTGACCATGCTCCAGTGACTGTCCAGCTGTTTCTCCCCTCCCTCCCAAAGCGCACGAACAACTGGAAACTAAATGAATCATTGTTATCCAATTCAGTTGATACAGCCCTCATTTCTAAAAAGATAGAGCTATTTTTCAACGAAAATGTCAAACAGGGGACCCCCCAATCATTGGTTTGGGAAGCTCATAAAGCCACTATTAGAGGAGTGCTCATAGAACTGGGGGCTAGGAAAAAGAGGGAACACAACACAGAGATTAGAGACAAGCTGAAGCAGGTCACTGACCTGGAACGACAACACAAGTTGTCCCTATTTGCTTCACACTTGGCGGCCCTCACTTTACATTGAGAAGAACTTAGAAATCTGCTACAAGCTGATATGAACAGGAAATATTGCTTGGTGGCCCAAAAAAATACATGAGTGGGGTAATAAGCCTGGCAAACAGCTTGCACGCTCCCTTCAAGCCAAGAAAACGGCAAACTTCATATCCAAAATTAAACTTCCCGGTGGTGGGATGGCTCATAACTCACAGCAAATTGCAGACGCTTTCAGAGACTTTTACTCAGATCTATGATTTGGGTCATCTCCCCCCCCCCCAGGGTACAGACACAATAAAATCCTTGACTTTCTCAGCAACACACAGACACCAAAACTACGCCCCGAAGTCCTTAAGGCCCTTGAATCAGATTTCAAACTGGAAGAATTCCAGCTGGCCTTGAAATCAATGCCAACTGGAAAAGCCCCTGGCCCAGACGGGTTTACCGCCTCCTATTATAAAAAGTTCAGCGAGGTTTTACTGCCTAGATTAACTAATTATGCCAATTCCATTTCTATATCCTCAGCCCTCCATCCACAATCACTCACGGCACATGTCCCAGTACTACCCAAACCTAACAAAGATCCCACAGTCTGTGGGAGCTACCGTCCCATCTCATTATTAAACGTAGATATGAAGCTACTAGCCAAGGTGATGGCCAATAGATTGCTCCCCCTCTTACCTAAGTGGATCTCGGCGGACCAATCAGGATTCATACCAGGAAGGGAAGCCAGGGATAACGCTTTACAAACTCTCTCCCTGATCCACTATGCCCGTGGATGTGCCCAGCCCACCCTACTCTTATCTACTGACGCCGAAAAGGCGTTTCGATAGGGTGGACTGTCCCTACCTTTGCTTGACCCTGCAACACTTCGGACTCGGCCCCCGGATGTTGGACAGGATTTTTGCAATGTACTCCTGCCCTACAGTGTGGGTCAGGGTGAACAGAGTACTGAGTGAGCCCTTTACACTGGGGAACGGCACTAGGCAGGGGTGCCCACTGTCACCCCTGCTATTTACCATATCCTTAGAACCATTCTTGGCATCTATCATACATAACCCCAACATTCATGGGATAACGGTAAGCCACAAATCACATGAATATGCAGCTTATGAGGATGATATTCTATTCTACATTCAACAACCCCTCATTTCACTGCCTAACCTCATGTCCGCTCTACAAGAGTTTCAATCTTTGTCCAATTTTAAAATTAATATGTCTAAATCCGAAATCTTAAACATTAATGTCTCCAATTCTGTGGTCTCATCACTAAAACCAAACCTACCATTCCATTGGCAATCGGCTACCCTAAAATACCTGGACATCCATTTGACCCCTCACCTTCATTCCCTGTTCAGATGTAATTACATCCCCCTACTGAACTCCATTAAAAACGATCTTAGGGTTAGGGAAGATAGCAGTGATTAAGATGAATATTCTCCCCCGCATTCTTTTTCTATTTCAGATGATACCACTGGGGATTCCACCTGGTTTCTTTACAACACTCCAAACCATGATCTCCCGCTTCATTTGGGGGGGCAGACGCCCCAGAATCTCCAGAGCCACCCTCTTCCGCTCTAAGAGATCGGGGGGTCTGGCCCTACCAGACTTGAAAATGTATTATTATGCTATTGTTCTATGCAGAGTTTCAGACTGGAAATACCAGAGAGATAGTAAATTATGGGTCAGACTAGAACATGAATTGAGTAGCATAGCATTAGATGGCATCCCCTGGATTCCTCCCAGGTACAGATCTCTCTCACCCTTAACTTCCCCTTTGACGATCTCAACGCTATCCTCAAGGGATACGGTACATAAGAAATTTTCCTGGTCTTACAATTCCCCCCTTATGCCTTTAACGAATCAAGACTACTTCCTCCCAGGCAAACTGGATAAGGGATTCACTGCATGGTCTCCGGAGGGTTGTCTTTGCCTGTACCACGTCCTTCAATCCAACTCTCTTAAATCTTTACAATCCATTGTTGGCATAAGATCGTCCATTTTCATGGAACGTTGGAGATACTCACAGCTTAAACAGTTTGTTCACTCTCTACCACAACCATTAAGAACTGTTCGGGAACTAACAGCCATTGAGGCTATACTCCTCCCAAAGGAACCTCCATTACACGTAATATCACTGTTTTACAATGCTCTCATTTCTTTGCAATATCCTAACTATCCAGAATACCTTGACCGCTGGGAAGCTGAACTAGGCACCTCACTAACAGACACTCAAAAAGACAAAATTCTGGCCCCTACCCACACCTCCTCCATCTCTTCAAAGACGGCCGAGACAAACTGCTCGCAAGGTGGTATTATACCCCTACCAAAATGCACCATATATCTCTCAGCAACTCTGCTCTATGCTGGAGGAGCTGTGGTCAAGTGGCCTCACATGCGCATATTTGGTGGCTTTGTCCACTCATCCAACCCTACTGGTCAGAAATTCTCAGACTCATCAATTTAATCACTGGATCAGCTCTCCCAATGGAGCCTTGGACTGTGCTTTTCCACAATACTGTAGAATCGGCCAATATAAACGCTCTATTATTCCACACCTCCTCAACACGGCTAAATCCCTTATTCCTCTCCTGTGGAATAAACCACAAACTCCTTCCCAGCAAATTATGGTTACAGAAAGTGAAAGCTTTATGCTACTTGGAGGAACTTACACACCTGTCGAGAGGGGAATCTGACAAACATATCAAAATATGGGCCTAATGGTTTGAGTTTTATGACCACAAGCATCTACAAGGATATAATCTCATCCCCTAATTTGATACCGTTGGGAGTCCCCCCCCGCATCGGTGCCAGCCACTTCCCCCTTGCATTAGGCCCTTAGCATCAGCAGTGTGTCATATGGTGTATCCATTCTTTAGCAACTATTTATGATACTGGTTGCATAATCCTCCACCCCATGCCGGCTGCTAACTTCTTGAACTACCTCTTAATTCTCCCTCCTCTATCTATCCTTCTTTCCATCATTCTATCCTCTCTCCTCCTCCTCTCTATCCTTTTTTTTTTTATTCTGTTTCTGAATTATGTCTATGTCGATTTTATTGTTTTTGTTGTACGCAAAGGATGATCATCAAGGGCATAAGCTTCAAACAGGGTACAAAATGATCGCTCGTGGTTTGACCATAGTATAGCCAGGATTTACATGTACTGTCGACCGTTGTGGTGTCACAATGTAGAAAATATTTCATGAGGGGGGGTTGCTCCCCATTCTGTTCGGCACAGCTAGTTCACAGTTGGGGTGCCGATGGGGGGGACCCTACCCATGAAGACTGACATCAGATCCCGGTCACCTACAGTTGTCTGTGCGGGACAACGTCTTACAGTAGGTCAGGCACAATTGAACATGTACCCTTGATTTATCGCCTTTGCCTTATATGACTATACATTTATGTGATACAGTTTATGAGAATTTCCCTTCTCTTTTTTCTTTGCAAGAAAATCAATAAAAATGTATTATATAAAAAAAAAAAAATGTCATATTAACAAGTTATTTCTCACACACAGCATATGTATACTTTCAACTAAACCCCAAAACACATTCTCCTACTTGTCCTGAGTATGGTGATACCACATGTGTGACTTTTTCACAGCCTGGCCACATAAAGAAGCACAACATGCAAGTAGCACCTTCTTCTGACACTTTTTGTTTACAAGCAAAAATCTGTATTTTTGCTAGAAAATGACTTAGAACCCCCAAACACTATATATTTTTGTAGCAGAGGTCCTAGAGAATAAAATGGTGGGATTTGCTAATTTTTATGTCACATTGTATTTGCGCAGCAGTTTTTCAAATGCAAGTTTACACACTAATGCACAATTACATTTTAATGAATTTCAATGCACACAGAGACAATATAATACCCACATTTTTTGTAAAATATAAAATATGGTGTTGTGCCGAGTAAATAGATACCAAACATATCACACTTCAAAATTGTGCACGCTTGTGAAATGGCGCAAACTTCTGTATTTGAAAATCTCCATAGGTGATGCACTGGTACAGATGTGATGGGGGGACAGACAGATGTTTTGTGCACTGGTACAGATGTGATGGGGACACTGACAGATGTGTATGGGGACAGGGGTGACAGTGGTGCTTGGTGTACTATTTGTGGAGGATCTGTGATAGCTCTCTGTGTAAAATCATCCTTACACAAAGAGCTGTCACAGAGCTGCAGATTCCTCCACTCCCCCCTGCACTGAGCTCTCATTGTTCTCAGGGGGAGAACTGTCACAGAGACAAGTGTCTCTGTTTACATTTTGACTGCTGTGATTGGACACAGCCGTCACATACTCGGGAGAGCCAATCACAGCACCCATATCCTGATCTGTGCTCTGCTGGGTTCTTTGATCACAACAATCATGGGATCGAACCTGAACATCCACTCAGAATGAGGAAAGGCCCTACTGGTTGTTTATGTACATTGGCCAGCTGGGAGAAGGTTAAGGGGAACTCCAAGGCAAAATGTAAAAAAAACAGCATGGGTTCCCCCTCAAAATCCACATCTGACACTTATCCAAGCACAACTCAAGTTTTTGACAATTCCTTTATTAAAAAATAAAAATTAAAAAAAAATGTCCCCCAGTGTAGATCAATAATCAATCATGACATCTGCCGCCACTGCCAACCCAAAAAAAGAAAAAAAAACCTCTGGTTCTGATAAAGGCTCCCGCTGTCTGCCAGCTCCACCGCCTGATGATTCTTAACCACCTCCCACCGGCCACTGTATATATACGGCCGGGTGGGAGCTTCCCCGTTCTGACATATACACGTCCTGCAGAACGGGAGCTCGCAGGATCACAGGATCCAGCTGAGCAGAGATCGGGATATGGGCGCAGTGACTGGCCCTCCCGATCATGTGACGGCTGAGTCCAATCACAGCCGTCACATTGTAAACAGAGACAAACCTCTCTGTGACAGTTTTCCCCCTGCCGAGCTCAATGAGAGCTCAGTGTGGGGGGGGAGGGGGGGAATCTGCAGCTATGTGACAGCTCTCTGCATGATGATGATTTCATGTAGAAAGCTCTCACAGATCGCCCCCCACACAGTGCACCAAGCACACTGATACCCCTGCCCCCATACACATAAGTGTCCCCATAAAACAGTCCCCAAAACATCTGTATGTCCCCTATCACATCTGTCACCATACACAAAACATCTGTCACAGTCCCCAAAACATCTGTATGTCCCCAAAACATCTGTCACAGCCCTCAAACATCTGTCTGTCCCCAAAACATCTGTCTGTCCCCAAAACATCTGTCACAGTCCCCGTCACATCTGTCTGTCCGCCAACACCAAATAAACTCTGATTTGGGTTATTTTTACCAAAGAAATATAGCAGTATCATTTTGGTCAAAATTTATGAAGAGAAATTACTTATTTGCAAAATTTTATAACAGAAACAAAGAAAAATGCATTGTTTTTGAAAATTTTCAGTCTTTTTTTAATTTATAGTGCAAAAAATAAAAAACCCAGGGGTGATTAAATACCACCAAAAGAAAGCTCTATTTGTGTGAAAAAAATGATAAAAATTTCATATGGGTACAGTGTCGCATGACCGCGCAATTGTCATTCAAATTGCAAGAGTGCTGAAAGCTGAAAATTGGTCCGGGAAGGAAGGGGGTTTAAGTGCCCAGTATTGAAGTGGTTAAATAGCTAAGGGACGAGTCACTTGGCAAAGTTACTAAATGGCCATGCCCCCTTGTGACATTATCAACCAGGGCATACTGGGTCAATGATGTCACAAGGGGCATGGTGACATCATTGGGTGACTTCACTCCTTAATTATTTAAGAAATGTCAGACAGCTGTACAGGCAGACGACAGGTGCCTTCGACCAGACTGGAGGTTTTTGGCAATGGGCATCATGATTGATGTTGGATCTACTTGGGGGGCATTTTATTTTTTAATAAAGGAATTGTCAAAAACTCGTGTTGTGTCTTTACTTAATTTTGACACTTTTTTGGTGAATCTTTAGGGGTACTATGTACCCTATACTCATTCACATGGGGGGCCAGGATCTGGGGGCCCCCTTGTTAAAGGGGCTTTCATATTTCAATAAGGGTCATGTGACATTGCCAAAGATTGACTGTCAGCCATTACACTGGATGGAAACGTTGATCATTCACATTAAATTTTATGCTCTTTTTACTGCGATGTTTGTGAGTATTCTGGCTGTTACTTTGCTCTGAATATATGTGTCTTGTCAGTAATACTGCGCAATGAAGTTCTTTATGAATCTTTACATACTGTCCTGACCTGCCGAGACTGCTTAAGGAGGATTCCACTGGTGTTTTTGCTCAAATCTATCTCTCTATATGCATGCTGTTATCCAAGTGGATGATTTCTAAGCGTGATTGACTGCTTTTGACTAAGTTGTCCACAAGTTTGGGTAAGAGTCAATGTGAACTCTTTCCTCTTGGTGACAGATTCTTTTGGGCACCTTCTCTGTGTGAATTTACACCCATGGGACTGTTTACATGGAACATGTCATCTCTAGCATTAGGACTTAATTTTTAACCTTTAGCGCTGCATTTATGATTTATGCTATTTTCATCTTTACACCAAGAGATTAATACTTGCAGCTTAAATTTTGTAGCATCGCTATTATCTAAGTCTTTTAAGAGTGGGGATCTGTGTGTTTTATATTCCATATTTCAATAAGCCCCCTGTGTGCAGACCCCCACAACCACTGGCCAGGGTTGTGGGGAAGAGGCCCTTGTTCCCATGAACACATGGCAAGGTGCTTTGGAGTGGGAGGACAGAGCCCCCCGGCCCCAAAACATCCCCCATGTTTTGGGCACATGTCCTGGTATGGTTCAGGAGGGGGGCACTCACTCACCCCCCCCCCCTTCTTGGACTGCCGAGCTGAATGCTTGGATAAGAATCTGATATGGATTTTGGGGGGACCCCACGCTATTTGTTTCTGAATTTTTGATTTTCGGCATTCTTTTGTTTATTCAGCTGTCAGTGGGGAGTCATCGATTGTCCTTTACAACCAGCTATTTTTCACACAGAATTTGAATCAGTTGGTCATTTTGGTCCTTCTAAGCCAGCTGACCTATGTTTAAGGGCAAGGCAGTAAATTATAGTTGTAAAAAATGTGGCCTGCTGCATGCCTACATTAAACCTCAAACATCCAGGATTTGCCTTGCATCCATTGAAGCAACAACCCTAATTCCCTATACTGTATGTAATAAATGTAAAATGTCACCAAACATTTCTAATTACTAGACGTGTGCTATTTGTTTTGTTCCAAATTCGATTTTTAAGGAATTTTGACAAATTTGTCAATTCGGAAGCATCAGAATAAACGAAAACCCGTTTAAAAAATTTTTCAGAATATTTGTAAATTAGAAAATTCATAAATTCATAAATTAAAAAATTTGTAAATTCAAAATTTGAAAATTCGAAAATAAAAGCGAAAATTCAAAATATGCGAAAATATGAATGAAAATCCAAAAATTTGAAAACCTGAAAAACTAAATAATAATTACTTAACTATTACTAACTATTAAATTATAGGTTACTTCCTTTCAAATTTGCCTGTTAGTGAACATAACGAATAAGAATTTATCCGACGATAAGAACTATCCGAAATAAAGAATGCCATATTTAAACAAATGGAACGTAACAAATTAATAATAATAAATAACAATAATGATAACTTTTTATAATTATAATTATTATTTATTATTAATTCCTTCCGTTCCATTTGTTTAGATATGGCATTCGTTATTTTGGAAAATTCGTAACTTTGGATAAATTCCTATTTATTACGTTCACTAACAGCCAAATTTGAAAGGAAATTCCAAATTTACGAATTTTCAAATTTACAAATGTACAAATTTATGAATTTACAAATATACGAATTAATGAATTGTGATCATAACGAATGACCCAACTAAAAAAAAAACAGATTAAACCAAAACGAACTCATTTTTTGGCATTGTCTACTAATTACTTAATTGTTATAAATGTATACAGTATACGCATAAGTAATTGAGCTAATTACTTATTTTGTTTAGTTTCAAAGCTTGTGTTTAATGATTCCCCATGATGGAACCCTGCAAATTCAATTAGCTGTACGTTGGACTTATTGATTTTCTTAGCACTGGGTGTTTAAAACTAACCTCTATAAATCAGAAAATACAATTACTTCACATTAATCAATCAAAATTACCTGAATTATCTCAACTGTGCAAACTTGTATAATCTTGTAGCAAAGATCACTAGCCAGTATGATGTTACATTTACCAAAACACTGATAAAGTCCAAATTACAATCACTTATATTATTTGCACAATTGTGTTACATTTAAATAAATGTTCAGCATATGTAATCACTTAAGGCAAAGTGCTCACATTCACATATACAATACATGCATAGTAAAGCCATACTACTATTCTACTACTGCATTTAGTGCTCATAAATAAAAGTATATTCTGCTCACCTTAACATAACATATTAAAATGTCCAAAAGAACAAAATAATAACAGGCAGTGCACATAATAAATGCATAAATCAAGTAAAGTAAAACAGTCCATGTGCAATCTTAAATCTGCAATAAATATATCCACAGACTTATATCACTTAGTCCTCCAGGTGCAATTCCACCACTGACTGGAATGGAACTCACCTATAATGTACGTGTTTAGAGCATGAAGTGATAAGAGAGCTTCCCTTACAGATCAGGTCCAACCCCCGCCCCCACCACATATTGTGACAGGAGGTGATAAGGCATACAATTATGTTTAAGAGATCACTGAAAAACCAGGTTAAGAATGTATGGAAGAGCAGACTGGAACAACAGCAAAGACAGAAGCTGGGACAAGCTGGAAACAGAGTCTGAGGTTGCCAGTGGTTGACAACCCAGAAGGCAACTATCAGACAGGACAAAAGACAGAGGCATGGTCAGAAGGCAAGTCAAGCAATAGATAAGCAGCAAGAACATGATCAGGAAGCAAACCAAGGTCAGCAGTGAGTAGAAACATGGGCCAGGGTCAAAATCAACCTGGGTCAAAATAGGAGATAAAAGCAGAGACATATCCAGAGACAATCCAGTTATGCAATGGGAAATCAGGAGTAAATGTGGATTTAGGACACAGGGAACAGATGAAGATCATCCAGCAACCTTTTCATCCAACACTTTTCTTTAAAGAGGACTCTTGATGTCAAGTCTGGTATCAAGCATGCATGCTCATGCATGCCCATGTAACTTGCTGGCAACATTCCTTGTTCTTCTCTTGAAGCCATCCTGACATCTCCACTTAAAAATGACCACCTATTTAAAGGTAAATTAAAATGTACCAGATAATCGACTCTGCATGGAATAACATTTTCTTCCCTCTATGGTCTTAAACTTAGTATAGATTTTCAACATGGAAAAATCTGTTTAGTTTCATTTCAGATAGATTCATGAGGTTACTAATTTCATTGAGGAGTTAGTTTAGTTAGGTTTTGGAATTAGTTTAGTCTAGTTTTCATTACATTTTGATTTGTTTATTCATTTTCAAATGAGTTCCAAATTTTTGGATCGGTTGAAATTTTTCGGATCGGTCGGAATGACTCTTTGCTGGACCTAGTAATCTCAAACCATGCAGAGCTTATTACCAATATTCATATAAAAGAACATCTGGGTAACAGTGACCATAACATGATTTCATTTAATGTAAGCTGCAAGCAACAAACACATACGGGAAAGATAAAAACACTTAATTTTAAGAGAGCAAATTTTACAAAGATGAGGGCTGCGCTCCAGGACTTAGACTGGGAGGGAATATTGGCGTTGATGAACACAGAACAGAAATGGGAATTTTTCAAAAAATCTGTATGCAAACTCACTGCAAAATATATTCCCATGGGCAATACGTTTAAAAGGCTAAAAAGAAAACCTATGCAGCTCACAGCCAAAGTTAAAAAAGTTATAAATGATAAGAAAAGAGCATTTAAAAAATATAAAAATGAGGGAACACTATCATCTTTTAAATATTACAAAGAATATAACAGAATATGTAGAAAGGAAATCAAGGATGCAAAAATTCACAACGAACGACAGATGGCAAAAGATAGTAGGACAAACCCCAAAAATTCTTCAAATATATTAATAGTAAAAAGGTCAGATCTGAGCATGTAGGCCCTTTACAAAAAAATCTAGAGTGCGTGACTAGGGACAAAGAGAAGGCAAACTTATTAAATACTTTCTTCAGCTCTGTGTATACAAAGGAGCATGGGGGAGCTGTCCACAATGGGGGTGGTAGTGACACAGCCCCAAATGATCCACAATGGCTCAAAAGTGAAATGGTCCAGAAGCATTTAGACAGAATAAAGGTAGATAAAGCACATGGGCCAGATGACACCCATCCACGGATCCTAAAGGAATTGAGCTCTCTCATTTCAAAGCCATTGCATCTAATTTTTAGGGACTCCTTAATGACAGGAATAGTACCACTGGATTGGCGTAGGGCCAATGTGGTGCCTATATTTAAAAAGGGATCAAAGTCTTTACCAAGTAACTATAGACCTGTTAGTTTAACTTCTATAGCTGGGAAGATACTGGAGAGTTTAATAAACTACCACATAGATGAGTTATTGTTGGAAAAAATGTTTTAAGCAACAGACAGCATGGATTCATGAAAGACAGAAGTTGTAAAACAAATCTGATTTCTTTTTATGAGGAGGTAAGTAAAACCTTGGACAGAGAGGTGGCTGTGGCCGTGGTATACTTGGATTTTGCAAAAGCATTTGACACTGTTCCCCACACATGGCTAATGTGTAAGGTAAAGTCTACAGGCTTGGAAAGACAAGTTTATAAATGGATAGAAAACTGGCTAAAAGACAGAATTCAGAGAGTAGTGGTTAATGATTCTTATTCTGAATGGTATAAGGTTATCAGTGATGTACCCCAAGGTTCAGTGTTGGGACCCTTATTTTTCAATATATTTATAAATGATATAGGGTCTGGGATTAAAAGTACCATTTCAGTGTTTGCAGGTGACACCAAGCTATGCAGTGGAATAACGACCTTGCAGGATGTCTCAAACTTACAAGCAGACCTCATTGCACTGTCTAATTGGGCAACTATGTGGCAAATGAGGTTTAACCACTTCCTTACTGGGCACTTAAACCCCCCTCCTGCCCAGACCAATTTTTGGCTTTCAGCGCTGTCGCATTTTGAATGACAATTGCGCGGTCGTGCGACGTTGTACCCAAATAAAATTTGCGTCCTTTTTTTCCCACAAATAGAGCTTTCTTTTGGTGGTATTTGATCCCCTCTGCGTCATTTCTGATCGCCGCTATAAACAAAAAATGAGCGACAATTTTGCAAAAAAGAACAATATTTTTTACTTTTTGCTAAAGTACAAATCCATTAAAAAAATTATTCATCAGTTTTGGCCGATATATATTCTTCTACATATTTTTGGGGAAAAAAAAATCGCAATCGGCGTATATTGATTGGTTTGCGCAAAAGTTATCGCGTCTACAAACTGGGAATTGATTTATGGCGTTTTT
>BLSH010125174.1:122408-140291 GCA_018402905.1 Glandirana rugosa
CAAGCCCAGGCCCCAAGACCATTAAAATGATTTACAAGACTTTTCACGACATTTTTTCAGGACCTTTCAAGATCTCCAGACGTTTTCCTTCCTTTTACCCTCATTCCCAGCATGTTCACGGGATGTTTCTTTACCTTATCCCTTTATTGAAGTTTCTTAATTTTCTTTTGTATTTTTTTATTTTTTACCTCCACCTACACCTGATAATATCACTGTTCTTAGAACAGTGATTTGGCTTCTCCCCGCTAATTTATACTTTTCTAACACAGTTTTAAGATAGTCCACATCCACCTCCATTTTTTATTTTTTTATGTTTTCTTTTAATTCTTTGAAGTTATTTCCCTATTCCATTTCTTTGTAGGGCACTTGTACGACCCTTACTCCCATTTTCCTTCCTTTTGCAGACCTCTAGAACTTTCCAGGACTTTTTTACAGCACTTTTCAGAACATTTAGTAAAATTACCAGAACCCCGGACCCGAACCCGGACTTTTTTTGAAAAGTCCGGGTTCGGGTCTGGGTCCCGGACACCCAAAAGTTCAGTACGGACCCGAACTTTACAGTTAGGGTTCGCTCAACACTATTTATAAGATATTTCTAACACATAGGATGTGCATTGCAAAAATTACCCCCAAAATATATTCTGTTACTCATCCCGAGTATGGTGATACTACATGTGTGAGACCTTTACACAGCCTGGCCACATAGAGAGGTTCAACTTGCATGGAGCACCATAAGGCGTTCTAGAAGCATAAATTACACATATGATTTCCTAACCACCTATTACAATTTTGAAGGCCCTGTAGCACCAGGACAATAGAATTAACCACAAAATGACCCCATATTGGAAAGCAAACATCCCAACGTATATTCTATGCGGCATTACGAGTCTTTTTCATTTTTTTCCACAAGTCTTTGGAAAATGTGGAAAGAAAATGAAAACATATTTTTTTTTTCACAAAGTGGTCAATTTATAAGACATTTCATGCACATAGCATGTATATTGCAAAAATAACCCCCCAAAATATATTCTGCTACTCGTCCCGAGTATGGCGATACCACATGTGTGAGACTTTTTCACACCTTGGCCACATAGGGGGGTCCAACATGCAGGGAGCACCGTCAGGCATTCTAGGAGCAGAAATTTACATCTAATTTCCAAACTACCTATTACACTTTTGAAGGCCCTGGAGCACCAGGACAACGGAATTACCCACTTTTTTTACACAAAGTGGTCAATTTATAAGATATTTCTAACACATAGCATGTACAAAGCAAAAATTAACCCCCAAAATATATTCTGCTACTCATTCCGAGTATAGCGATACCACATGTGTAAGACTTTTTCATACCCTGGCCACATACAGAGGCCGAACATGCACTTTCAGGCGTTCTAGGAGCATAAATTACACATAAAATTTCATTCATACCTATCACACTTTTGAAGGCCCTGGAGCACCAGGACAGTGCAATTGCCCCCAAAATGACCCCATTTTAGAAAGCAAAAACCTGAGGTATATTCTATGAGCCATGGGCTGCAGATAGGTACTCGGGTACCCTGATGGGCTGGAGACAGGTACTCGGGTAATCTGATGGACTTGTAAAAGGTACTTGGGTACACTGATGGGCTGCAGATAGGTACTCGGTTACTCTGATGGGCTGGTGACAGGTACTCTGTACTCTGATGGGCTGGTGACCGGTACTCGGGTACTCTGATGGGCAGGTGACAGGTACTTGGGTACTCTGATGGGCTGGTGACAGGTACTCGGGTACGCTGATGGTCTGGTGACAGGTACTTGGGTACTCTGATGGGCAGGAGACAGGTACTCGGGTACTTTGGTGGGCTGGTGACAGGTACTCGGGTACTCTGAAGGGCTGGTGACAGGTTCTCGGGTACTCAGAGGGGCAGGTGACAGGTACTCAGGTACGCTGATGGTCTAGTGACAGGTACTCGGGTACTCAGATGGGCAGGTGACAGGTACTCGGGTACTTTGATTGGTTGGTGACAGGTACTCGGGTAATCTGATGGGTTGGTGACAGGTACTCGGGTACTCAGATGGGTTGGCAACAGGCACTCAGGTACTCTGGTGGGTTGGTGACAGGTACTCGAATACTCAGATGAGCTGGTGTCAAGTACTCGGGTACTCTGATGGGCTAGTGACAGGTACTCAAGTACTCAGATGGGCTGGTGACAGGTACTCAGGTACTCTGATGGGTTGGTGACAGGTACTCAGATGGGCTGGTGGCAGGTACTCAGGTATTCAGCTGGGCTGGTGACAGGTACTCGGGTACTCTGATGGGTTGGTGACAGGTACTCTGGGGGCCCGCAGTAGTGGTAAAAATGGAAGGATGCCATATGACGTCCTCCCGGTTTGAGGAAGGGTTCCTGCCGATGTCATTTTACAATAACTCAGTAGGGAACTGGTTAAACAAGTTTCAAAAGAGAAAAAACATTTTTATATGTCTAGCCACTTGCCGACAGCAAATTATATATATATTGCCACAAGGTGGCCCCTCTGGGCCCCTCTGGGAGTGCATACTGTAACGTCCTCGCAGAATTCCACTCCCATGCGCCTGCTGGGGCACGCACACGGGAGTCTCCATGCTCGCCGGGTTCACAGGACCCGGCGAGTCACGGATCGCAGTAAAGGGCCAATGGCAGCGGCCCTCTACCACGTGATTACGCTGTCCAATCATGGCGTGATCACAATGTAAACACACTGAGGTCATCCAGAGTGTCAACTCTCTCCTCTCCTCACACCAATGCAGCATGTGAGTAGAGGAGTGAGATTGAATGCCTAGCAGTTAAAATTGTGAGTGCTGCAACACTTTTACTGTCCAGCAGTGCCCAGCAGGGCTCAGCAGTGACCCTACTGTGCCATCAGAGCCACATCTGTGCTACCAGTGCCACATCTGTGGCACACCTGTGCCACCTGTGCCACCACAGAGCCATCAGTGTCACATCAGTGCCACATCAGAACCCTACAGTGCCATCAGTGCCACTACAGTGCTCATCAGTGCCACATCTGTGCTACCAGAGTGCCCATCAGTGCCACCTCTGCCCATCAGTGCCACTACAGTGCTCATCTGTGTCATCAGTGCCACTAAAATGCCCATCAGAGTGACAGCTGTGCCACACCTGTGCCACATCAGTGCCACCTTTGCTACTGCAGTGCTCATCAGTGCTAAATTAGTGCAACTACAGTGCTCATCTGTGCCATCAGTGTCACATCAGTGCCACTAGAGTTTCCATCATTGCCACCCATGCTCATTAGTGCCACCTGTGCCCATCAGTACCACTACAGTGCTCATTTGTGCCATCAGCACCACTACAGTGCCCATCAGTGCCACTACAGTGCCCATCAGTGCCACACAAGTGCCACATCATTGATCATCAGTGCTACATTAGTGAAACTACAGTGCTTATCTGTGCCCTATTTTAGTGCCTTCATTGCCACTAAAGTGCCCATCAGTGCCACTACAGTGCCCATCAGTGCTACAACAGTGTCATCAGTGCTCATCTGCACCACTACGGTGCTCATCTGCACCACTACAGTGCTCTACAGTGCCACTTCAGAGCTCACCTGTGCCCTGCTGTGCCAATCGGTGCCACTACAGTGCCCATCAGTGCCACTACAGTGCCATCAGTGTTTATCTGCACCACTACAGTGCTCTACAGTGCCTATCAGTGCCATTTCAGTGCTCATCCATCCCACTACAGTGCTCATCAGTGCCACTACAATGCCCAATAGTGCACATCAGCGCTCATAAGTGAGTACTCATCAGTGCCACCCTATCATTGGATCTTCATGAGCACCCATAAGTGCCACTTCATCGCTGCCAGCTAATCAGTTCAGCCGCCGTGCATTAGTGCACATCAGTGCAACCTCATCAGTGCACCTTCATCAGCACTCATCAGTGCTTCCACATCTATCTGCATCGCACCACAGCCCATAGTAACAAGTATGGACAAAAATGTTTTATCCACTGAGGAGGCATACTAGTTTCTGAGCCTGAGTGCCGAGAGCAGCGGGGAGCTCTCTGAGTCTACGTCTGATTCTGATTCGGATTATGAGCTCATTGTAGCCAGTGGGATTGATACAGAATTGGAGGAAGAATAACTGGTGCCCATGAAACTAAGGCATTCTCACAAGGAGCAGCAGGCTACTACAAGTAGCACAGTGCCATCCACCTCTACAGCAGTGCCATCCACCTCTAGTGCAGTGCCATCGATGAGAAATGAAGTACCACTCCAACAATGTCCAATCAATAGTGGGGTGTCACCTCAGCCTTAAAGGGCGAGGACCCATGCAAGCCTTCCCTATGTCCTTCAGAACCCCTGTGGCTTCCCTCTAATTCTGGAGCAGCAAACCTCCCCCCTTTCACCGCCCAGCCAGGTGTCCAGATGAACACTGATAATTTTGCCCTTCTTGATTTTTTTTCATTTATTTTTCACTGAAGACCTCCTATCATCCATCGTGGCCCAGTGCAACTTCTATGCACAACAGTTCATCTCAAACAACCTCTGAGTGTAGAAAACTTACCGTGGAGGAATTTAACATTTTTCTAGGCCTAACGTTTAATATGGAACTCACAAAACAAATGAACTATACTCCTACTGGTCCACCAATCCCATCCACCACATACCAATCTATTCATTCCTCATGCCAAGGTCAAGATACCTTATGATTATGCGGGTTCCTCCACTATATTGACAACACCCAGTTCCCTCCCTGCAATGACCCCGCTTATGACAAATTATTTAAAATTCAGCCACTTATAAATTATTTCTGTGAAAAATTTGCCCAGTTATATGCCCCCAACCAAAATATATCCATTGACAAGTCCCTTGTAAAATTCACAAGCAGGCTCTCCATCAAACAGTTTAGCCACAGCAAAAGGGTCCGATATGGGGTTAAGCTGTACAAGCTTTGTGACCGAGACAACGGCTACATCTACTCCTTCCTGGTGTATGAAGGGTAGGACACGCAGTTAAAAGAAGAGTAAAAAGAAAATTATGCTGTCGCGCTATGTTTCATGTGCAGAAAACCATGTACAAGAAGGTCGTAACGTACCTCCCATAAACACATAAGTAAAAACTTATAACAAACTATCTTATAATAATAATGAGTGTACCCACCACCTCAGTGATAGAATTAGAGTACAAAATAGGTGATAATTTAAATCAGCCAGAAATTGAACATGTGTTAAAAATAGGGTACAAAATAAGTGATAATTTAAATCAACCAGAAAATGAACATGTGTATATATAAATCACAAGTTTAAACATAAAAAAGTTCATCAGCAGCATTTAAGGCACATCCAAAAGTCTCTATCGCTCAATCCCAGATCAATGTAAATCAGAGCGGGGATACTTCAATTGAGATGATATACACAAAACACCAGGAATTCCACTCTAGTGTCCACCACCACTTAAGTGAGCACCTCGGGTGACATAAGTAAGGTAATGCCCTTACCAGATGACGTGACCCACTATTTCTAGTAAGGTCAGGAAAGCCAGCAGATATAACCCTCTGCGGGGTATATGATGTTTAGCAGCCTTCTCTCCGGTCACCGGGGGTGCAGTATAGTCTCAGATCTCAACCTCTAGTCTCTCACTGTTCTCTCAGTACACGGCCAGGTAGTATATAATAAAGCAGAGATCCACATAGTGTGATACCATACTAACAGGGTTTATTTAGAATAAAAAATCAGGGTACTCACAAACAAAAGAGCAACACACGCGTAGGATACAGTTTAAAATCAGCCGGCATAAGAATAGAGCATAATCCCGTCCGTTCCGGAATCACAAGGGGCGTGGTGACGTCAGCGCGTAGCTCCGCCCTACATGTTTCGTCATATGTGACGTCTTCCTGGGGCACGGGCGACGCTCTGAGTCACCACTTAAATAGTTCCTGTATGCGTTCCAAGCCTCTCTCTTGATCACCGCCATTTTTTATTTCTTCCTTATCACAAATCAATGTAAATGTGGTTGGTATGACAACCTAATTATCACACGAGGCGTTAGTCAAGAGCCGGGCTATAGAAGCATAATATTAACATTCTTAACACTTTGATCCGCTGTAACGGAAATAAAAAGGGTAAGCATCGCAATCTCACATCTTACAGAGATGAGGTGAGAGATCCCTAAAATGCCCTATTCGAGCAAATGTTTAATAACAAAAGGTACATGCTCAAACATTAATATTAAAATATTAAAATTATATAATTAACATAAGCATAAAAAAGCAGGTACACAGACATATTCCTCACCCAATCTGTAGTTTCACTATTTATCAATGTCTGAAGCCTCAAATTTAGGAATTATCAATAAACGCATTAAGTTTCACATCTGCATTTAACCCTTTGGGCTTCAAACTTTGTATTTTAAATATCCAATTCATTTCAAGTTTCGAAATCTCTCTCCTCTTAGCACCACCTCTCCAATGCATTTTCAATACATCTATCCCCAGGAACATGGTACCACTTGGGTCCCTACCATGTTTCTCGCGATAGTGCCTAGAGAGGGGGTGATGTTTAAAACCTCGCTTAATGTTGCCTATGTGTTCCTTAAGCCTCACCTGTAGGGGTCTCACGGTCCTCCCCACATAGTGAAGCCCACAGGGACACGTAATCAGGTACACAACATTGGGTGTATTGCAACATATAAAGGATTTAATAGCAAAATTTTGATTGGTGCTATTAGACATAAAAGTGTTAGTTTTCCTAGCTGTAATACTATTAATTTGGCATACAGCACACTTTCTACATTTATGAAAACCCTTCATGTCTCCAAAAAAACTAGGTCTATCAACTGGGGGGTCACAAACACCAGGGGCCAATTGGTCCCTAAGAGTAGGTGCACCCCTAAAAACAACCCGGGGATGTTCGGGTAACGCCCCACTCAGCACCGGGTCATTTTTTAATAATATGCCAATGTCTCTTTATCAGTTTTTTAATCTGGTGGTGTTGTGCAGAAAACTCAGCAATGAAAGGGGTCCCAACATCTCCATTTTGTTCTCCTGTTGGTATAGGTCTCTCCTTCAAGAGTTCCTCTCTCTCTAGTTTTTCCACCATGGATACTGTCTGTTCCAGCATCTCACGTTCATAACCCTTATCTAGGAATCTCGATGTTAGTGTTTCAGCTTGTTTATGGAACACATCCATTTTACTACAATTTCTCCTTAGTCTAAGGTATTGGCTCTTAGGAACTGCATCCAGCCAGGCCTTATAGTGACAGCTATCCCTAGGAATGTATGAGTTCCTATCAGTGGTTTTAAAATGCGTAGCTGTTTGAAGCTGTCCACTTTCAACCCATATTTTGAGGTCTAGGAAGTTAATTGTCTCCAGACTGGCCTCATATTTAAATTCAATGCCCCTCTCGTTGGAATTCAATTCCAGCATAAAGGTGTCAAGTGTTTCACGTGGGCCGTCCCATAGGAGGAGGATGTCGTCTATGTATCTGGCCCACAGAGCCAGGTGAGGTCTCACATGGGCATAGACGACGTCCTCCTCCCATTTCCCCATAAAGAGGTTGGCCAGGCTGGGGGCAAACTTTGCCCCAATGGCCACCCCTCTATGTTGTAAGAAGAAATTTCCCCCGAACCAGAAGAAGTTATGGGTCGTAGCATACACTAACAACTCCATAATAAACTCCCTCTGTATCAAGGGGATGGATAGGTCCCTATTCAGAAAGGACTCCACAGCCGAGATTCCCCATTGATGGGGGATGTTCCTATACAGAGAGGTGACATCTGCTGTCACCAACCAGATCCCCTCTCTGTAACGAAAATTGTTAAGAAGGTTAATCACATGTCTGCTGTCTTTGATATAAGCAGGCAGCGACTTAACAGCGGGTTGTAAGAATGTATCAATATATTTCCCTACACGGGATGTGATGGAATTTATTCCACTTATGATGGGGCAAATTATTTTTGGTTCTGGTTCACTATTTATAGCGCGGTATATTTAAAAGTAATTAGGACACGCAGTTAGTGGAAAGGTTGTTTGGGAGCTTATCTATCCTCTCCTTGGAAAAGGTTACCACCTTTATGTGGATGACTTTTATTCAAGCCTGACCCTCTTCTGTAACCTTTACCGGAGGCAGACTTCAGCATGCAGTACAATCAGAACCAATAGAAAGGACTTCTCGCAAAGGATCGTTAACGAAAGGCTATGAAGAGGGGAGATGGCATCTTTGTGGAACCAGGAGCTATTGGCTGTCAAGTGGAGGGACAGACGAAACGTCCACATGCTGACATCAATACATGACAACACCTATGTGGATATCCCCAGGAGAGAAGGCTCAATCCAGAAACCAACTTGTGTCCATGAATATAATTTGTTCATGGAGGGTGTCGACTGCAATGATCAGAAGATCGAACCCACAAGAAAATACCGCCATTGGTAGAAGAAAGTTTCTATTTATTTTTTCAGTTTGGCCCTGTATAGCACTTATGTTATTTACAAAAAATCAACCGAGACCCCCGAATCCTATCTTCAATACCACCACTCTATTGTACCTTGAAGCCCCACCAGAAAATATTTGCTCTGATTCAGTGAGCAGACTACATGAACGTTACTTTCCTGAAGCCCCCCCGTGAAACAGGCCAAAGATGACAGAAGAAATGCCGGGTGTGCTCCAAAGGAGGTAGAAGGGACACCGTGTATTTTTGTCCCCAATGTCCTTCCCAACCAGGCCTCTGTATAGGTGACTGTTTCCACCATTACCATATTTCACTACATTATTAGTGAAGTATGGTAGACATCATTGTCTTTTACAACCACACCCCTTATGCCACTGCACTGCACTGTACATACCGCTGCCTTCTTCGGAACTGACCCTGGCCTGCTATACGACCACACTTTGGCCTCACGTAAACATACCTCTACCTGCTCCAGAACTGACCCTGGCCTGTTATATGACCACGCTTCTGCCTAACACTAAACATAGCTCTGTCTGCTCCGGAACTGACCCTGGCCTGTTATACGACCATACTTCTGCATAACACTAAACTGTAGCTACCTCTGCCTGCTCTGGAACTGACCCTGGACTGTTTGGCCATGTTTTTTGCCTGCCTCTTGGACTGATCTTTTACCCTGCTGCTGGAGTAATGGGATTCACACACAGGGGTATCATATATGTGATGGGCTACAGAATTTTTTTTCTAGATGAAGACAACAACATTTTTAGTTTTCTCATTCCCAGATTAGGGTCTGGAGACACGGAGGCTTCAAAGAGATGTTGGGTGGGAGAAGCCTCTACCCTTGTCCCCATTCTTTCCTGGCCTGCTACCTGTACTATGGTCCATGTTCCTGCCTACTACCATGACCAATATTTTGGCACTGCTGGCAATATCTCCAACTGCACTGACCCTGGACTGTATAAGGACAGTATCCCTTCCTGTACTGACTATGGACAATATTCTTGCCTGCTGCCTGGAAATTCAGTTCTCTTTCGCTGACCACATCCCTGCCTGCTGCCTGGATCAGGGCTCTCCTCCTGTGGACAACTGCACTACTAAAACTAGCAGAATGTATTTTGGGGTGTAATTCTTGGTATGTACATGCTATATGTTAGAAATATGAAGGGCTTTCAAAAATGTGATAGGTTGTCAGGAAATTAGATGCATAACTTATGTCCCTAGAACACCTTATGGTGCTCCTTGGATGTTGGGCCTCTGTATGTGGCCAGGCTGTGTAAAAGTCTCACCTATGTGGTATCGCCATACTCAGGAGGAGTAGCAGAATGTATTTTAGGGTATCATTTTGCTATGTACATGCTGTGTGTGTTGGAAATATTTTATAAATGGACAACTTTGTGTAAAAAAAGCATTTTCATTTTTTTCACATTTTCCAAAAAGTCTGGAAAAAAATGAACTGTTCAAAAGAGTCATTATGCCTCATAGATTATAAATTGGGGTGTTAGCTTTCCAAAATTGGGTCATTTAGAACACTAATATGGCTCCACGCGGCGGAAACAGGCTTTTCACACACACTGTGAAGATGATTTTAGAATACTAATATGGCTTCACCCGCCTGAAACAGGATTTTCCCGCACAC
Source organism: Glandirana rugosa (assembly GCA_018402905.1). Classification (NCBI taxonomy): domain Eukaryota; kingdom Metazoa; phylum Chordata; class Amphibia; order Anura; family Ranidae; genus Glandirana; species Glandirana rugosa. The sequence goes on from BLSH010125174.1 coordinate 132,469, forward strand.
TTTGAAGATGATTTTAAAACTCTAATATGGCTTCACCCGCCTGAAACAGGGTTTTCCCACACAATTTGAAGATAATTTTAGAACACTAATATGGCTTCACCCGCCTGAGACACGGTTTTTCCACAAAATTTGAAGATGATTTTAGAACACTAATATGGCTTCACCTGCCTGAAACAGGGTTTTCCCACACACTTTGAAGATGATTTTAGAACACTAATATGGCTTCACCCGCCTGCAACAGGGTTTTCCCACACAAATTGAAGATGATTTTAGAACACTAATATGGCTTCACCCGCCTGAAACAGGGTTTTCCCACACAATTTGAAGATGATTTTAGAACACTAATATGACTTCACCCGCCTGAAACAGGGTTTCCCCACACACTTTGAAGATGATTTTAGAACACTAATATGGCTTCACCCGCCTGAAACAGGGTTTTCCCACACAATTTGAAGATGATTTTAGAACACTAATATGGCTTCACCTGCCTGAAACAGGATTTTCCCACACACCTTGAAGATGATTTTAGAACACTAATATGGCTTCACCCGCCTGAAACAGGGGTTTCCCCACACAATTTGAAGATGATTTTAGAACACTAATATGGCTTCATCTGCCTGAAACAGGGTTTTCCCACACAATTTGAAGATGATTTTAGAACACTAATATGGCTTCACCCGCCTGAAACAGGGTTTTCCCACACACTTTGAAGATGATTTTAGAACACTAATATGGCTTCATGCGGCTGAAACAAACTTTTCCCACACACTTTGAAGATGATTTTAGAACAGTAATATGGCGCTATGCCCCTGCAATAGGCTTTTCCCACACACTTTGAAGATGATTTTAGAACACGAATCTTTCCCTTAAAGCACAGCTGGAACCTTTCCCTGTACAACTTGGAGATGATTTTAGAACACTAATCTTTCCCTTAAAGCAACAGCTGGTACCTTTCCCTGTACAACTTGATGATGATTTTAGAACACTAATCTTTCCCTTAAAGCAACAGCTGGAACCTTTCCCTGTACAACTTGATGATGATTTTAGTAGAATAACCTTTCCCTTAAAGCAACAGACTCTACCTAGTCCAGTCAGATCGTTCTGTGCAGCAGGATGAGGTGTGCAATCTGTCCCTCAAAGCACCAGTACTAGTATCTCTCCCTAGTCCACAATCAGAACGTTCTGTGCAGCAGGATGAGATGTTCTGCAATCTGTCCCTCACAGAGCCAGCAGCATCCTCTCCCTAAACTATCCTGAGAGCATATGACATGCAGCACGGTGACTGCAGCCCCATATAGAGGCTGGGTGACATGGTGCACTGGCCAATCACAGCCATGCCATTAGTAGGCATGGCTGTGATGGCTTCTAGGGAAAACCAGTGAAACACTTGTTGATTGGCTGCCCTTGGCAGCTTTTCAACACGTGTAATAAAATACCAGAACCCCGGACCCGAACCCAGACTTTTTCTGACCTGGCCTATGGTTCGGGTCCGGGTCCCGGACACCCAAAAGTTCGGTACGGACCCGAACTTTACAGTTCAGGTTTGCTCAACTCTAGTCAGGAGTAATTCTTGACTAGAGTTGATCGAACCCCCGGATGTTCGGGTTCGGTGGGTTCGGCCGAACTTCGGAAAAAGTCCGGGTTCGGTACCGAACTTGACCCGAACTTTATCCCGGACCCCGAACCACATTGAAGTCATCAGCGGCAGGAGAGGTGCCCCCCCTCCCGCCGCTTTCCGGTCATCTCCGCCGCTTACCGGACCCGCCGGCAGGAGATGATCGCGTTCCCCCCAGTGTCCGTGAGCCGAGTGAGCGGCTGAAGCCGTTCACCCGGCTCCATAACATGGCTGGGCGGAAGTTACATCACAAGTCACTTCCGCCCAATGCTCTTAAAGAGGACATTATTTTTTTTCCCTTGCCATTTTTTTCAAATTTTTTTTTTTTTTTTTTTTATGCATTTCAGTGTAAATATGAGATCTGAGGTCTTTTTGACCCCGGATCTCATATTTTGGAGGTCTTGGCATGCTTTTTTCTATTACAAGGAATGTTTACATTTCTTGTAATAGGAAAAAAAGTGATCAAATTTTTTTTTAAAAAAAAAGAAAGGTGTAAAAATAAAAATTAAAAAGTAAAATAAATAATTAAAAAAAAAAAATTTAAAGTGCACCATCCTTCCGAGCTCGCGCGCAGAAGCGAAAGAATACGTAAGTCCCGCCCACATATGAAAACGGTGTGCAAACCACACATGTGAGGTATCGCCGCGATCATTAGTGCGAGAGCAATAATTCTAGCCCTAGACCTCCTCTGTAACTCAAAAATGCTAACCTGCAGAATTTTTTAAACGTCTCCAATGGAGATTTTTATGTTGCAAGTTTGTCGCCATTCCGCGAGCGGACGCAATTTTGAAGCATAACATGTTGGGTATCACTTTACTCGGCGTAACATTATCTTTCACATTATGGAAAAAAATTGACCTAAATTTACTGTTGTCTTATTTTTTAACTAAAAAAACTGATTTTTTTTTAAAAATCGCGCTTGTAAGACCGCTGCGCAAATACGGTGTGACATAAAGTTTTGCAATGGCCGCCATTTTATTCTCTAGGGTGTTAGAAAAAAAAATATATAATGTTTGGGGTTCTAAGTAATTTTATAGCAAAAAAACTGGTTTTAACTGATAAAAAACAAACTCCAAAAAGAGGCTTGGTCTTAAAGTGGTTAAAAAAACAAGTATACCAATGTCTGTGTGAGTCCGGTCTAAATGTCTATTCTGCACAAGGTAAAGACAAGTCCTGTGGGATCCATGCCTAGTTCATTTTAATAAACGTTAGCTTGTCCACGTTGGCTGTGGACAGGCGGCTGCGCTTGTCTGTGATAACGTCTCCTGCCGTGCTAAATACACGTTCGAACAATACACTAGCTGCAGGGCAGGCCAGCACCTCCAAGGCATAAACGGCAAGCTCAGGCCATGTGGCCAATTTGGAGACCCAGAAGTTGAATGGGGTAGACCCATCACTCAGTACGTGTAGGCGTGTGCACACATAAAGTTCCACCATGTTGCTGAAATGCTGCCTCCTGCTAAGACGTTGTCTATCGGCTGGTGGTGCTGTTTGTTGTGACGGGCTGCTGACAAAGCTTTGCCACATTTTGCCATGCTAACCCTGCCTTCTGAGGTGCTGGCGGTGCCACAGCTGCATTGGCGGCCTCTTCCTCCTCCTCCTCTGCCTTCGCCTTGTGCTTCCACTGAGCCCCCGGTGTCAATTGGGAATGCCCTCAGCAGCGCGTCTACCAGCGTGCTCTCCAGTGAGGGAATTAAGGACGGCACGTTGTCCTTGTAATGGGGATCCAGCAGGGTGGCCACCCAGTTATCGTCACACATTACAATGTGGGCAACTCGGCTGTCGTTGCGCAGGCACTGCAGCATGTAGTCGGCCATGTGTGCCAGGCTGCCCAGAGGCAAAGACAAGCTGTACTCTGTGGGAGGTATATCATCTGTGTCCACCTTATCCCCCCGCCATGCTCCAGTGATGCCCACGAGCTGCGTTGGGTGCCACCCTGCTGCGGTTCCTCCTCCTCCTCATTATCTTCCTCATCCTCCAGAACTGTGTCCTGGCTTGAATATTTTTGACCTGGCCTATGGTGGTGCAGGAACCCACCCTCCGAGCCACTTGCGAACGACTGGCCTGATAACCGTGGAAATGACCCCTCTTCCTCCTCCTCCTCATCCTCCTGTGCCACATCCTCTTCCATCATCGCCCGAAGTGTTTTTTCAAGGAGACATAGAAATGGGATAGTAACGCTGAGAACAGCGTCATTGGCACTGGCCATGTTGGTGGAGTACTCATAACACCGCAATACGCTACACAGGTCTCGTATGGAGGCCCACTCATTGGTGGTGAAGTAGTGCTGTTCTGCAGAGCGACTAACCCGTGCGTGCTGCAGCTGAAACTCCACTATTGCCTGCTGCTGCTCGCACAGTCTCTCCAGCATGTGCAAGGTGGAGTTCCACCTTGTAGGCACGTCACATAGGAGGCGGTGAGCGGGAAGGCCGAAGTTTCTCTGCAGCGCAGACAGGCGAGCAACAGCAGGGTGAGAACGCCGAAAGTGCGCACAGACGGCCCACACTTTCTGCAGCAGCTCTGACATAGCCGGGTAGTTTTTTAGAAATGTCTGTACCACCAAATTCAGCACATGCACCAGGCAAGGGATGTGCGTCAAACGGGCTAAGCCCAGAGCCGCTACGAGATTTCGCCCATTGTCGCACACCACCAGGCCGGGCTTGAGGCTCAGTGGCAACAACCACTCATCGGTCTGTTGTTCAATTCCTGTCCACAGCTCCTGTGCAGTGAGGGGTTTATCCCCCAAACATATCCGTTTTAAAACAGACTGCTATCGTTTCCCCCTGGATGTGCTGATGTTGGTGGTGAAGGTGCTACGCTGAGCGGATGAGGAGGTGGTAGAGGAGGAGGAAGCGCAGTAGGAGGAGGAGGCAACAGGGGACAAAGAGAAATGCCCTGCAATCCTCGGTGGTGGAAGGACATGCGCAAAATGGCTAGCCTGCTCAGGCCCACCCGCCACTACATTTGCCGAGTGTGCAGTTAGCAAGATATAGCGTCCCTGCCCGTGCTTACTGGTCCAGGTATCAGTGGTTATGTGGACCTTGCCACAGATGGCGTTGCGCAGTGCACACTTGATCTTGTCCCCGACTTGTTTGTGCAGGGAAGGGATGCCTCACCTGGAAAAGTAGTGGCGGCTGGGAAACATGTACTCTGGGACAGCCACCGCCATCCGGTTTTTGAAACTGTCCGTGTTCACCAAATGGAATGACAGCATTTCAAAGGCCAGGAATTTTGGAATGCTGGCATTCATGGCCAGGGATCGCGGGTGGGTAGGGGGGTACTTCCTCTTTCTCTCCAGTGTTTGGGAGATGGAGAGCTGTAAGCTTCCATGGGACCATGGTGTGGAAATGCTTGGGGATAGTGGCGGACATGGTGGCGTTCTGTCATATCGTCTGTTTGCTGGGTGGCAGGTGACACTGTCACGGTAGAGGTGGAGGAAGAGGCCGAGGCAGAAGCATAAGAGGAAGCAGGAGGAGGCTGAGACCTTTCTTGGATTTTGAGGTAATTATTCCAATGCAGCTTGTGCCTTGAATTTAAATGTCTGATCATGCAGGTTGTGGTCAAGTTTAGAACATTTATGCCTCGGCTCAGGCTATCATTGCACAGTGTGCAAACCACTCGTGTCTTGTCGTCAGCACTTTGTCTGAAGAACTGCCACGTGGGGGAATGCCTTTAAGCTGCCTTTGGTGTGCTAGGTCCCTGGGTGCAGTGGGTAGTAGCAGGCATACTGTCTAGGGGACGCTCTCTCCGCTTTTGCAACCTGATTCCTCTTTTGCTGTGCTGGTACCTCTGTGCGACCACCACCTCTTCCTCCAAACTACACACATCACTCGCATGACCCTCAGTCCACGTGGGGTCTAGGACCTCATTATCCTCCTCCCCATCATCTTCCACCCACCCTTCACCACTGCCCTCCTTGTCAGTCTGCACACTGAGGAAAGCAGCAGCAATTGGCACCTGTGTTTCGTCATCAGAGACGTTCTGCGCTGGTGTTTCCATGTCCTCATCCTGCAACAGAAGTGGTTGGGCATCGGTGCACTCAATGTCTTCCACTTCTGGGGCAGCGCTATGTGGATGGCCCATGGAAAGCACATCAGAAGATCAAACAGCATAAGAGTCTTTTGCATGACTTGGGGCTCAGACTGCTTGGCTGATTTACAAGGGGCTGAGGTGAAAGACAGATGGCCATGGGGTTCAGGTGCCAACTCTGAGCTTTCATCAAGGGACCGGGAGGGAGACAATGTGAAGGAACTGGAGGCATTGTCAGCCACCCAATCTACTATCACCTGTAGTGGTTCTGGCCTCACCAATCCTTGAGCGGCATTCAGGCCTACCATATAATGTTGAAGGTTCTGTTGGCTACCCGAGGAAGGGTAGCCAACCGCAAATGTACTATGTAGCCATATTTAAGTATTTATTAATACCAATTAATACCTTCTTTTTTTTTTTTTTTTGGAAAACACCAACGTAGACACACTTTTTATTTTGATGCAAGAAATGCACCACTCACACCAACAGCAGAAACCTCTCCCTATAGAACTAGGAGATGATTATAGAACAATAATCTGTCCCTTACAGCAACAGCTGGAACCTCTCCCTTTAGAACTAGGAGATGATTATAGAACAATAATCTGTCCCTAACAGCAACAAAATGAACCTCTCCCTTTAGAACTAGGAGATGATTATAGAACAATTATCTGTCCCTTACAGCAACAGCTGGAACCTCTCTCTTTAGAACTAGGAGATGATTATGGAACAATAATCTGTCCCTTACAGGAGCAGCAGAAACCTCTCCCTTTAGAACTAGGACATGATTATAGAACAATAGTCTGTCCCTTACAGGAGCAGCAGGAACCTCTCCTTTTAGAACTAGGAGATGATTATAGAACAATAATCTGTCCCTTACAGCAACAGCTGGAACCTCTCCCTTTAGAACTAGGAGATGATTTTTGAACAATAATATGTCCCTCACAGCAACAGCAGGAACCTGGCCCTATAGGAGTAGGCGATGGTTTTTGAACAATAATCTGTCCCTTACAGCAACAGCAGGAACCTGGCCCTATAGGAGTAGGCGATGATTTTTTAACAATAATCTGTCCCTTACAGCAACAGCTGGAACCTGGCCCTATAGGAGTAGGCGATGATTTTTGAACAATAATCTGTCCCTTACTGGAGCAGCAGGAACCTCTCCCTTTAGAACTAAGAGATGATTATAGAACAATAATCTGTCCCTTACAGCAAGAGCTGGAACCTCTCCCTTTAGAACTAGGAGATGATTATAGAACAATAATCTGTCCCTTACAGCAACAGCTGGAACCTCTCCCTTTAAAACTAAGAGATGATTATAGAACAATAATCTATACCTTACAGGAGCAGCAGGAACCTGACCCTATAGGAGTAGGCAATGATTTTTGAACAATAATCTGTCCCTTACAGCAACAGCTAGAACCTGGCCGGATAGTAGTAGGTGATGATTTTTGAACAATAATCTGTTCCTTACAGCAACAGCTGGAACCTGACCCTATAGGAGTAGGCGATGATCTTTGAACAATAATCTGCCCCTGACAGCCACAGCTGGAACCTGGCCCTATAGGAGTAGGCGATGAGGGGGTGGCAAATTCAGAGGTGGCAGCCCTGGATGTCACTGCTCCCCCTAACAGCCGGGAGAGCAGCCCATCTAGTAGGGGTGGTAGGGGTAGTGCAGGTAGGCCTAGACAGTTGGTGGTAATTGGGGATTCTGTAATTAGAAGGACTGATAGAATAATTTTTCGCCAGGATCGCCTCAACCAAATGTTTTGCTGTCTCCCTGGTGCCAGGGTTCGGCATGTGGTGGACCGGGTTGATAAATTACTGGGAGGGGCTGGGCATGACCCAGCTGTCTTGGTCCACATTGGAACCAATGACAGAATAGATGGAAGGTGGAGGCTCCTTAAGAACCAATTTAAAGAATTAGGTTGCAAGTTGAAGAGAAGGACCTCCAAGGCAATATTCTCTGAAATATTGCCTGTGCCATGCGCAACACAGGAAAGGCAGGGGGAGATTAGAGCCCTGAATGCATGGCTAAAGACCTGGTGTAAGGAGGAGGGCTTTGGGTTTTTAGAGCACTGGGCTGACTTTTCATTGAGGTGCAACCTATATGCTAAAGATGGTCTGCACCTAAATGGAAGGGGGTCTGTTGTGCTAGGGGAGAGGTTTATGGGAAGGCTGG
>BLSH010125175.1:8732-28236 GCA_018402905.1 Glandirana rugosa
ATACACAAAAAAGCCTACGATCAAAAAATCTAAAAAAACTACATGGTAATAGATTACTAAGTAATAAAGAAAATAAATATCCAAGTTAGTAAAAGGACAATAAAAAATACAAGATTTATATACAAAAAAAATAAAGTTAAAAAATAACAAAAAACCAAATATAACATAAAAAACAGAATAGTAAACACTATAAGATAAGACCATAAGATATAACCAAAATGATCAATTGAACATCAAAAAATCATTAGTGAATAGTTCGACAACTGTAGGTTAAGTTACAAATTGGGAAATCCTTTATTTCTCAGACACGTTATATAGCTTATGCAAAGTGATTTTGCATTTTGCATTTTGTGTAGAGAAATTTCTAAAAGTGAAACGTATTCGATATATTGCACAGACTCTTTATTTCCTAAAGGGTTAAACATTGAATTGGATGTCAACAGCTTGATAAGTGATTACTAAAAAACTACAAGTTAACTAGTAAAACCAATATAGAATACCAGAATAGAATATCACAAATGATAAGACAAAAAATACAATATAAACCAAAAAACAATAAAAAATTGAAATAAAAAAAACATATATTTAGAACATAAAAAATAACAGGAAAATGATTGAACCTATAAATAAAAGAAATAATGAATCATTAGATAATGGTACATCAAAAAAATCTAAAAAACTAGCATCCGAAAAAACACATATTTAGAATATAAAAAAAATGATTAAAAAAATCCCTTTATCTGAGAATAAACTAGCCACTAGAGGATTGACAGAATATATACATATAAAGATAAAGCTTGCAGCAAAGAGAAAAGAAAAAAAACCCAAAAAATAAGAAAAATCGACCAGATTGAATCTCGCAATGTATGGCAAGCTAAAAAAATTAGATAAAAAGAAGAGCAAATAGAAAACCAATGATGATACACACACAGCTCAAACATAATTTGTGAGAAAGAATGAATAAACTATAAGTAATCAGAATATAATTTTAAACAAAATCTTTACAAAGATTACTAGAAATCATCCTCTTAAATAGGCGACATAATGATAAACAGGACGACAAGCACACAATTTATTAAAAAACACTAATTTATGTTATAAGATTCACAAAGAGGCTTGTAACTTCATTTTAGTTTATTTTATACAACTGCAACAATAAGATAACAGATACCAATAGCGCAATGATACAATTAGAAAGTAACTTCCCCGTAACAGCAAAACAAATCCAGCATAGTAATAACCTAAGTCCACAGCTGACGGGTAATTCATTCATAGCGCAAGTATAAAGCAACAACAGCCGTGATGTGTGATCACGCCCATTGACAAAGACGGAATGACGAAACGCGTCTGGCGTGATCACGCGGCTTTACTATCACTAGTATTATTCAGAGAAGGAGAAAGACACAGGGAGTTTCCGTCCTGCAGCCAGAGAAATCAAACCACGGAAGGCGAGCGCTGGTAAAAAGATACGATCACACACTGTATTGTAATATACAAAAGGCACTCTGTTATAAGAAGCAATGTAAGCATGTTTTTAAGGGAAAGGGGGATAAATTGTAAATAAAGCATACAGTTTTACACTATGAGTCTCCACCCTTTGATCTTTACATGCTACACTACTTAACGGAGAGAGGATTAATAACAGAAGAAAGGCACAAGAAAAGACCAGAGGGGTTACCAGCTCACCCGTAAGAAGCAGGACAGCGCTGAAAGATCACAACTCTGGTAAGCGGGGATCTAAAAGGGGAAAAGAAAAAGGAACACCAACTGCTGGGAGGAAAAAAATTCTGTTTTGTGGACTGGTTCCGAATCCAACCCCAAAATAAGGATTGGAAACAACCCATAAAGAAGGACTTTCAGGAACATAATAAGGGGGGAAATCTATAGAGAGCCTCGGTTTTATGGACTATACACAATTATATAATTTTATATGCAATTTTATATGCCATTTTATATGTTATGCCTATAAGCAATTTATAAGCGATATGTATAGAGTTATATGAACATATTTCACAAGATTTTATAAGACATAACAGATTTGAAGTGATAACACATCTAGGTCTAAAGTCTGAACAAAGCAAAAAAAGCAGAGATTAAAAAACCATGTAGGCGCTGCTAACATTTACAATTAGTGGGCAAGGAACAGACAAGCACACTAAGGGTTAAATGTCAGTACAGAGTATTTATTCACCGCTGGGTTTTTTATTTTTTGTGCTATAATTAAAAAAAGACCGAAAATGTTGTAAAAAAAATACATTTTTCTTAGTTTCTGTTATAAAATTTTGCAAATTAGTCATTTTTCTTCATAAATTTTGGCCAAAAGTTATACTGCTACATATCTTTGGTAAAAAAAAACTAATTAGTGGATATTATTTGGTCTTTGTGAAGGTTATAGAGTCTACAATCACTGAATATAGATCACACCTGATGTACTGACGGCCTATCTCATTTCTTGAGACCCTAACAAGCCAGGAAAGTACAAATACCCCCCAAATGACCCCTTTTTGGAAAGTAGACATTCCAAGATATTTAGTAAGAGGCATGGTGAATTTTTTGAAGTTGCAATTTTTTCCCACAATTCTTTGCAATATGAAGATTTTTTTTTTCTTTTTTTTTTTCAAAATTGTCATATGTTAACAAGTTATTTCTCACACCCAGCATATGCATACCACAAATTACACCCCAAAACACATTCTACTACTCCTCCTGAGTATGGCGATACCATCTGTGTGAGACTTTTACACAGCCTGGCCACATACAGAAGCCCAATATGCAGGGAGCACCATCAGGCGATCTAGGAGCATAAATTACACCTATAATTTCTTGACTACCTCTTGCACTTTTGAAGGTCCTGGAGCACCAGGACAATGGAAACGCCCAAAAAAATGACCCCATTTTGGAAAGTAAACACCCCAACATATATTCTAGGAGGCATAATGAGTCTTTTGAACATGTCATTTTTTTTCTACAAGTTTTTGGAAAATGTGGAAAGAAAATGAAAACGCTTTTTTTTTTACAAAAAGTTTTCCATTTATACAATATTTCTAACACACAGCATGTACATAGCAAAAATGACACCCCACAAAATATTCGAGAATGGCGATACCACATGTGTGACACTTTTACACAGCCTGACCACATACAGAGGCCCAACATGCAGGGAGCACCGTCAGGTGTTCTAGGGGCATACATTTCAAATCTAATTTGATTACCTTTTACACTATTGTGAGGCACTGTGGTGGCATGGATAGGCACTGTAGTGGCACGGATAGGCAGTGTAGTGGCACAGATGAGCAGTGTAGCGGCATGGATGGGCACTGTAGTGGCACGGATGGGCAGTGTAGTAGCACAGATGGGCAGTGTATTAGCACAGATGGGCACTGTAGTGGCATGGATGGCCACTGTAGTGGCACGGATGTGTCACAGATGAGAACTGATGTGGTATGGATGAGCATGAATGAGGCACAAATGAGCCATGGATGGGGATGGATGAGCCGTGGATGGGGATAGATGAGCACAGATGGGGATGACTGAGCATGGATGGGGATGGATGAGCACGGATGGGGATGACTGAGCACGGATGGGGATGGATGAGCACGGATGGGGATGGATGAGCACGGATGGGATCACTGAGCACGAATGAGGATGTATGAACATGGATGGGGATGACTGAGCACGGATGGGGATTGATGAGCACGGATGGGGATGGATGATCATGGATGGGGATGGATGAGCACAGATGAGGATGGATGAGCACGGATGGGATAACTGAGCATGAATGAGGATGTATGAACATGGATGGGGATGACTGAGCACGGATGGGGATGATGAGCACGGATGGGGATGGATGATCATGGATGGGGATGGATGAGCATGGATTGGGATGGATGAGCACGGATGGGAAGACTGAGCACGAATGAGGATGGATGAGCACGGATGGGATGGATGAGCACAGATGGGGATGGATGAGCACGGATGGGATGACTGAGCATGAATGAGGATGGATGAGCATGGATGGGGATGACTGAGCACAGCTGGGTGGGTGAGGATGGCTGGGTGAGGATGGCTGGATGGGTGAACATGGATGGATGGCTGGATGGGTTGCTGAGCATGGATGGATGAGCATGGATGGGGTGAGGATGGCTAGGTGGGTGAGCATGGCCACGTGAGGATGGTTAGATCGGTGAGCATGGATGGGTGGCTGAGCATGGATGGGGTGAGGTTGGCTGGGTGGGTGAGCGTGGATGGGGTGAGGATGGCTGGGGTAAGGATGGCTGGGGTGAGGATGGCTGGGGTGAGGATGGCTGGGTGGGTGTGGATGGATGGTGGGGGGTGCAGCCCGTCCCCCACTTTCACTTAACAGCGCTGTGGGCATTACACATCGCCCACAGCGCTGGAGCACGTCCCCTCTCCCCCCTCTTTCCTCTCACACTGCACTGATCAGTGGGGAGAGGAGAGAGAAAAGCCGGCGGAAGCACCGGTTTGTTTACATGTGGTCGCTCCGTCATTTGAGCCGCTCACATCAGCCATTCACCGCGATTTGTGATGCGCGGGGTCCCCTGAACCCGGCGGTCACGGATGTTCCCATGTGCGCGCCCTAGGGGTCGCACGGGAAGCGCGATTCTGAGAGGACGCCAATAGACATCCTCCCAGAGTTAAGCAACCGCCCTGTAAACGTCTTTTGTCTATGGGCTGGTTGTTAAGTGGTACAAAATGGGCACTTTTGAGTTTTCATGTTCGCATCCCCATAGACTTTAATGGTGTTCAGATGTTCGCCCTGAACTTTTTGTCTGTTCGCATGCTCTGGTGTGAACCAAACCAGGGGGGTGTTCGGCTCATCCCTAATTTTGGCTCATCGTATAGTAAACAGAGATATGCGTTATGCAACACAAGATTTTAACAGTAAAAGTAACAAACCATCTATGTAAACTGAGGGGTAGAGCCTTAACAAAGGAGGAGGAGAGGTGGGGAGGGGTAGGGGGAGTTGGAGGGGGAGGAGGTAAGGGTCTGCACAAAGAATAAGAGTTACATTAGTCAACAATTACAATGTTCAGCAATTAGTATAGGAGCTGTACCATTTTAACAAGGGTTCCCATGCATGGGAGAGTTTAAGGTGAGCACGACTATCCGCCGCTAAGATGGTCTTGTACCTGCTTGATTATGTTTAGGATTGGGGGAGTCAAAGGGTTTTTCCAATATTTTGTAATATTATGTCTGGCTGCGAGTAGTATGTGAGTTGCTATTTTGTGGAAATTGTAGGGAATATTGTCAATGTTTAGGTTCAGAAGTGCTAGGTCCTATAACCTGGGTGATTAGGTAAAAAATGTCTGACCAGTAGCCGGTTGATAGTGGTGATCCCACAAAACATGGAGAGGTGATCCGATGGCATCGCAGTTTCTCCAGCATTTTGGGGAGGCACTGTGATCAAAAGTGACTATTTTGAGGGGAGTTAGGTATCTACGTTGGGCTATGTTTTGAGTTAGTTCCCAGAGAGAAGAGCAGTTAGTAGCTTTATAGATAAAGCGTAGTGCTACTGACCATTGGTGGGCAGTAAAGTTTTTACTAGATCAATTTCCTAGAGGCACAATAAAGTGGAGTGTTGGAATACCGATTTTTCATGAAATAGGTTATAGAATAGATTCCAATTGTAGGATTATTGCTTGGTGAAAAATATTTCAACGCTATTTTGGGGGTGGGAGTCAGGAGATGAGGGTTGTGGTTTATGCAATGGGCTACCTGGAGGTATTGGTAGTGGAATTAGCTTGGAAGTTTTAGGTTTCTTTGTAGCTGTGGGAACGGTTTGATGTGGTTGTGTGTTGTGATGTCATTAAGTAGACCCAGGTTGTCCTTAGGCCATAAGCTAAGGGTTAGGTTGGAAATCAAGTGCTGAATGATAGTAATGGGAAGCTTCATGGGGGTGCTAGGTGTACCACTTCTGTTTTTAAACTGTTCATCTTGGTTTTAAAAATTTGCAAAGTATGAGGAAAGTCCTAGGTGAGACCAAGTGATGAAGGATTTCCCAGAGTGTTCAGTCTGAGGGTCAGCCAGTGTTTACCAGGGACCCCCTCATAGGTGTTTGGACTTAGCTGAATGCTGACTTAAGGCTGTGACCCCTGGATTCACCCTGCTTTATGAAATCCACACTGCAGTGAACATGAGTCAGAAGAACAACTGAATACATGTCTGGAGTATATAAGTAACCTGTGGGGACTGTGGAGTTTAATAGGTCACCAAGCTACCAACCAGAAGTCAGGGCAGGTGGAGGGCTCAGATAACCAGTTTACAAACCAGAGGTCAGGGCAGACAGTGGACATGGATAACCAGGATACAAGCCAGAGGTGAGAGCAAGCTGTTTAACATCGATGTCCAGAATACAAAGCAGAGACCAGGGTGGGCAGCAGGCATGGATAATCAGTTTATGATGTCTTTTTAATTACCATTCTGGTTACATTATAGGTGAACTTTTTTCACAAAACTGCTTTGAATTTAAAAATTACAGACTCACTGTATCTATTGTGCACCGGTATTTATTTTTGCACCACATAGTACATAGTGATATTTGTATTATGTTTATTCAAAATAACTTTACATATGTGTGATATTGTGATTTTTTTTATGCTCATTCAACCTGAATCTTTGTTCATGGAATCTGCACATTTAACTCACAGTATCCCATTGTAGATTTTCTCTCACATCTCACAGTATCCTACTGTAGAACTTCACACTGAGCTCCCAGTCTCTCACTAGACTTCCAAGATCCCAGCCGCTGCTGGATCCCCTGAGCTCTTCCACAGCTAACCCGCTGTATTCTCCTCAAGCTTCCCCCATGCTACCTGCTGGGTCACTGACTTGACTCTGCTTAAGCTTTCCCACTTCTTCACCGTCCCCGGCTAGTGAAAAAAGGCTGCTCTGGTACTTCTTCAGACTTCCATTCACTGGCCTCTGATAACAGGAGTGGTTGTCCCTTGGTGGCAACTGTGTCCCTTTTATCTCTGACCTTGATCCTCACTTGCCTCTAGCAATAGGAGTGGTTGTCCCATATCGCAACTGCTTCTCTTCAACTCTGGCAACATTTGGTTCCCCGTCCGGCTGAACCTCTGCAACTTGGTTAGGCTCCTGACCTGAAGCCAGAACCCTGTGCTGCTTCTCACAATCCTGGATAGGCTTCGGACAGCCTAGCAGCCAGGTGCTACTGGATAGGCTTCAGGCTTCTGGCCTAGCAACCGGGAGTAATACAACACAGGTCCACCCAGACAGCTGTCCAGGTGGCACAGAACCCCGATCACCTGACTCCTCCTGAATAAATAGGCTCTCCCAGCAGGCCATGGGGCCAAAGAGACTGCTACCAATCGTCTGGGACAACCTATCCACTCCTAACCCAAATTCATTATGTCCTTTTCATTCTAATGCCACAGGCGGCAATACCACCTAGTGACAAATGAGAGAGGTGCACCAGATTCAGGTTTAGGGCAAAAGTCAGTGGATCACCCTAACAATTAGCCAGGCTAGTTATCGCCTAGCAAACTAAATTTGTGAGCAGCCCTGTTTAGGACCAGGGTGCTACACTGTATATTGACTTCTGGCTTGCATCCTACAAGCCAGAAGTCAATATACAGGATTCAATGGATAAAGATGCTGGCTGAAAATTTTGAAGGCTCACCAGGGGTGTGGCAGAATGATGACAAAAGGGTTGCTTTAACAGTGAGGCAGAAGCTGTGCTGAGTTTATATAGACTGTTCAGAAGTAAGAAGTTGGTATGATTGAAAGCAGCAGTGACAGGGCACTGAGCAACTGAGAGGTCACAGGAGAAGGGAGCTACTCTGATTTGATCTAGGGATGACAGGGCAGAGAGTGTCTGCAGACTGACAGGAAAAGACCACTGCTCTGATTGACTCTGGCCTGCCAGGAGATGGACACTGCTCAATAACTGTGACACTCTGGTTAGAATGAAGAAACAGAGGCTGTGCAGCACCATAGCAGGTAGCTGACAGAGTTTGCCTTGTATGCTCTTTCCCAAAATTTTTATTGAGTTTTCCAATGTTTATGACAATAATAGAGATAACAAGCGTGTACAATTTTATTGAATACCCTTAATGATTAACATCGAGAGATGAAGGAAATTGAGATATCCTGGGAGATGACCACCTAGGAGTAGTCACCTCCAGGGGATGGGTAGGGTGGAGGGGAGGAGGGATGAAAGGGGGGTGGTGTGGGGTAGGGGAGGAATTATGGGGAAGGGTAGTGGGGAGGGGGGGATGGAGAGTTGGTCATCCAAGTAGGGGATCAACAGTAGTGAGCAAGTATATTGAACACAGTATAACAATATAAAACCTCAGAGATCAGAAAGTTCCGGGTTATATATCAATTATCACTTAAAGCCTACGTCATTTGTATCCTGTGGAAGTCTCTTGTTTAGTTGTAGACTCTGGCTTACCACACACTTAGCCCATTTTTTATCAAACCATTTTTGTTTGTGCAGGTCTGGGGATGACAAGTCTAGTTTCTCTAGGTTGTGAAGGTTCTCCAGGCCCTTAAAAACATCTTTAAATGTGGGGGGAGACGTGGATGTCCAGGCCCTCAAGATTGCTCTTCTGCCGGCCATATAGCAGGTAGAGAGCCAGGGTTTGTTAGTTTGCAGAATACTGATTTGTTGTCTACCGGAGGCTTGTATTAATAAGTCAAAAGTGCCAAAGAATAGTAGGTAAATATTACTGTGTGGTGGAAGGCCAGTTGTGTTAGCAGCCAACAGTTCCACTTTGGACCAAAACTGCGCTATGAGGGGGCATAGCCATAATCTGTGTAGGAGGGATGGTTTAGGAGAGTTGCAAAGCGGGCATAGAGTTCAATCAGTGTGGTGCTTAGAGCGCAGATATGGGATGTAGGCCCGATGGAGGATCTTGAATTGTTGCTCTCTCCAGAAATCATTCAGCACATGTGCACACGTGGTGTTATATCCATGCAGAATATGGTCATAGGCTTCTGTCGACTGGAGATCTGAGTTCCAGACTTTTGCGGTTTTGAGGCCTGCTTGTAATTTCGGATGGATTAGCAGAAGTTTATAGAGTTCTGAGATCATGTGGCACTTGTGGTGGAGGAAGCAGTCTATAGCAGAAGTCTCTTGATGGGCATAGGTTTGTGGCAAAGCTGATAGCTTGGTTGAAGAAGAGGACATGGTACTTAGCTAGGTCAAAGTTGGAGCATATCCTTTCTACTGGTAGGGGTCGGCCCGTGGTTTCATCAATAAGTTGAGCGAATCTGAGGAGTCCTTTAGAGGGCCATTCAGAGCAGATTTGGTGTTGGTTGGCTTGCAGAAAAAGAGGATGCCCATGAATCAGTAAAGATTTGGAATAATGGGGAGAGGCAGCTGATAGTTTACAAATTTCTCTCCATGCTACTATTGTGTCCCTGATTAATAGATTATTCTTTAGTTGTGCAGGTATATCCTTGGTTCGGCAGTGGAGTAGGGTGGCTAGGTTGAAAGGGTAAAACAATTGGGACTCTAGTTCATAATTCGTGTATTTGAAGGTTTTTGTAGTCCAGTCCAACCCCACTCCCAGAAGGCATGAAATATAGAGCCTAGCATTGGGAAGGTTGATCCCCCCAAGAGGTTTGGGTAGGAACAGTTTCTGGATAGAGATGCGTGGTTTACGCTTTTGCCATATAAAGCCTGAGATCGCTTTATGGAGTCTAATGATATCTATATGTTTTAGGAGAATAGGTATCGTCTGTAGCAGATATAGTAATTTTGGGAAGCTGATCATTTTGTAGAGGTAGCATCTACTGAAGAAGGAGAGGGGGAGTCCTGACCAATTTTCCAATTCTGAAATTATTTTGTGGATTGTGGGTGCAAAGTTGAGTTGGTATATTGATGCTGGTGTTTTCCCAATTTTGGTCCCTAGGTAGGTGATATGGTTATTTGCTATGGCGAATGGTGTGTGTAGTGCCCACTAGGGAGTGCGTGAGTGAAGAAGAGGGAGTATCTCACTTTTAGTGAAATTGATTCTAAGGCCCGAGCAAGTTCTAAATGCGGTGAAAATATCTTTGATTGGGGGGTGTCAGTGTGAGGTTTGGAGGAGAAGATTAGGATATCATCTGCGAATAATGTTGTGCGGACCTCCTGGGTTCCCATCTCAAAGCCATGTGAATCTGGGTGGGAAATTAAGTATCGCAAGAGGGGTTCAATTGCTAAGTTGAATAGTAGGGAGGATAACGGACATCCCTGTCTTCTGCTTTTGTGGAGGTTGATGGGGCTGGAGATGAGGCCAGCTGCCACCACTGTGGCCTTTGGTGCAGAGTACATTTCTCATACTAGATGTAGGAAGGGGCCCGAGAACCCCAATTTTGTCAGGACCAGGTCCAGCCAACGGATACTGACGTTGTCAAAAGTCTTTTCGGCATCTAGAGTTATAATGGCTGTCTCGTCCGTCGTGTTATTCCTGGCTCTCTCAAGCACCATCAGCACCTTCAGAATGTTAGATGTGGCAGATCTGCCCTGGGTGAGACCAGATTGTGCGGGGTGGATAAGGGATGACATCAGTGGGGCAAGTCTCTGAAACCATCAGGCCCCGGGGCTTTACCTGGGGAGAGTGTTTTTATGGTGTTGCTTATTTCCTACAGGGTGGTAGGTGCATTTAGTTGGTGAAAGAGATTTGCTATCTATTGTGGGAAGAGCTATTTTACCCAGGAAGTCCGCAGCGGCCTGCTCGTCGATAGGGTCTGGGCCATAGAGTGTGGAGTAAAATTGTTCAAGTAACTGATTGATATCCTTCAGAGATGTGGCCATATTTCCTGATTTGGTTTTCAGTGCAGTGATATGAGTGGGGGAGTGTGGGCCTTTACACATGCTGGCCAAGAGCTTGCCCGGTTTATTACCAAATTTGTGGTATTTTAAGTCTTGTGCAGACTTATGGAGATGTTCCTGGGCTTCTGCCCAGTGGTCAAATTGTTGTTTTGCCTGTTTTCATGTATCTCTATTGTTTTTTGTGTTGTTTTGCATTAGGGTAAGTTGGGCTTGTCTGAGTGCTTTACTGGCTTTGCAGTAGTTTTTGGTGATGCACTTTTTGTATCCTGCTGCATATGATTTGATCCTACCTCGGAGAACCACTTTCCCTGCTTCCCAGAAAAGATTGGGGTCTGAACTGTGTGTCTGGTTTGTGGAGGAGAATTCTTCCCAAGTATCTTTGATCACCGGTTGTAGTGCTTGACCTTTCGCTAGGTGGTTAGGGAAGCGCCAGATGGGGTTCTGGGCTGTTGCGAGGTGCCTGGGAGGTTTATCGAGACTGGAGACTGGTCAGAAATTACCATGGTTTCTATTTGGGGATTGGATGCAAGTGGGAGAATAAGGGGGTTTAGGAGGGTATAGTCTATCCTGGAAATAGAATCACGGGGAGGAGAAGAAAGTGAAGCCTCTTAAGTCTGGATTGGCTAGCCTCCAGTAATCTGTAAGATTCATGCTTTCTGCGAACCAATGTAGCGGGGTGGAAGGATTGGAACCGTGGATTGTTGTAGGTTTAGGTTTGACTGGTGACCTGTCCTCATGCAGGTTTATAACTTGGTTGAACTCTCCTGCTATAATATGGGGGAGATAGAGAAATGGGCCACATGAGTGGAAAGATCCTGGAAGAAGGTATTTGTTGGTGAGTTAGGGGAGCAGACATTTGCCATGGCCCAGGTTCTAGTGGGGGATTTTATGATCGCCGAGATTAGTCATTCCTGAGTCTGCATAGATTGATTCTATCTTGCCTTTTTTTTTGTGGAGTAGAATGAGAACTCCTGTTTCGCCCTTTACCGCTGGAGAGCCTATCATCTGGCCTACCCATTGTTTGTGCATGCGCTCGAAGTCCGCCGATGAAAGATGGGACTCTTGAATCAGAGCAATGTCCGCTTTTAGTCTTTTCAGATGCGTAAGATAGCCATGTGTTTATTAGGGGATCGTAGACCTTTAACATTCCAGGAAATTATTTTCATCCTTGTACTGAGGTTAGGTGGGGTCTTCTATAGGGTATAATCTGCAGTGTGTTCTGGGTTTGTGTAATTGTTGGTGAGAACTTTATGCTTTGAGTGGTGGTGGGATTGAGGTGGCGTGACCCGGGGGAGAGATTTCGGAGAGTGGAGTTGGACCAAAGGTGGGGTGACGCTTAGTATTAGGGGGTAACTTAGGAGTACATAAGAAGGCAGTACTTCACTTCTTTCCACATATGAGCTTCCACTACCTTGAACAGCGTTACCTAGGCCAGTATGCAAGTCAGTTGTTCTCAAGCTGATCGTGTCAAACATTAAATAGAGCGGGTGGTGGGGCGTGGCTTGGCGTGTGGACGAGATGGCCGCCTGAAAGAGGAGCTCCGGAACCATAGGGGATCACAAAGCTATTACAGAGAGGAATCGGCAGTGATGGGCAAAATAGGGCGCCAGCTGCCCTTCACACACACCCCACACTCACAGCCAGGGCGAAATCTCCCGGAGTTGTTCAGATCCCAGCCCTCTACAACGAGCGAGACCTCTTCTTCCAGCTCGGCCCAGAAATCAGCAGACATGGCGAAGAAGCAAGCGGATGGGACGCCTAGCAGGAAAACACAAGTAGACCATGACATGCTGCTAGATCTATTACAACAAGTCCCGAAGATGACAGACCTCCAGCACATTGCTTCAGACATTAAAGGAGCTCTGAACGATTCAGTTCTTGAACTGAAGGATGAATTATGGGGGGTCTCGGATAGATTAGAGGAAGTGGAACGAGCAGCAAGCCGCGATGACGAGGACATAAAAGAGCTGCAGCAGCATGGAGCAAAATGCCAGTTCCACATGATAGAGCTACAGAGACGCCTGGAAGACCTTGATAATCGCGGTCGAAGGAGGAACTTAAGGATTAGGGGTATTCCGGAGACGGTGGAACATGACCAGATCCTATTAGCCCTTCAATCGCTTGTTAACAACATTACAGAAAGGGTGCAGGATACCCCCGTGGACTTCGAGAGAGCACACAGGGCACTAAGACCCAGGGGAAAAGAGGGCGACTCCCTGAGAGACATAATTTGCTGCTTCACAGACTACAATCTTAAAGAAGAAGTAGCTATTAGAGCCAGAGAGCAAGAAGAGATTTGCTTCATTGGATCTGAAGTCAAAATCTTCCAAGATCTCTCCCAAATCACCCTAAACCATAGGAGGGCGCTGCGGCCCATTCTGTCAGCTCTAAGAGACCGTAATATGATATACAAATGGAGATTTCCGTTCGGTCTCTGTGTCACGCTACAGGGGCGATCCTTCACCATGCATCCACCTCAGTTCTTTGAGTTTACCGGCCTCCCGGTCATCCCTGTCCCGGAGTGGTACCAGGAGTTTGCCATCCCTGAAGTATGGAAAGAACTTGTTCCCCCTCCACTTGAACAACACACTCCTAGGCGCCGTCAGAGCACCACTCCATAACGATGCAACCGGAGAGACCTTAATGCGCTATGGCTCCAGTGAACCAAGAGAAACCAGACGGTGAATAAAATGTAGTGTTTTGATGGTCCCGGTGACCAATAGAGTTACTATCCACTCAACACAGATAAGTGTCTCCAGACTTTATTCCTATCGATCTCTACTTCCTCTGGTTCTTTCGTTGTGATGCACACTATTGAGTCAACAGGCTTTCCACATGCCATTCAGTCTCTCATTGTGCAGAGGCTTAAACAAACTGATATACACGAAGCCTGCAAACCAAAATTGAACACGGATCCATCCTGATGTTAAATATCCACATTTTTCTGGTACTTTCCTAGCATAGTGACTGGCGATATGCTCGGCCCCCGGCACTTTGGAAGATGGACGACTCACACAATATCTTACAATGAGAGAACTCTTAATAGAGACAAGGGGCTGTTTGTTCTCCTTATTTCCTCCAAACCTGGGAAGACAAGGCCCTCATAATATGACGAATTGCTGATAGACACTTCGAGTTGGTAACGTATGACGGGCTTTTAGACTACCCATACTTACAAGACCTTGAGCTATAGTATGCGGTTTACTTACAGGACAAACTCATAATTCACACCCGTCTTTTCCCCGTTATCAGCCTATGTTTGTCTCTGCCCGTAGTAGTACTGAAAACAGACGTTTCCCAGAACCAAACTGTACGGACATGATCCACGCGTAGGCAACCCAAGATCATAAAACATATTTTCCTACCCTAATCCAGACATTACACCTAGGTTCCTGAAGGTTAGTAGGTTGATCCTGAACACCTCTATCCAAATGCTAAACTAAGATACTAGCAGCACAAACCTACGGTGTTTACCAAATCAAGGGGTTGACTTATGGTCACATGTATTTCTAATTTATTCCTTTATGTTCTTTATGTTTTCTCCTTTTTGTCATATACATGGATGCGTGTTCTACATCCAATAATGCTAGATTGCCACAAGGGCTCCGTAGCTGGCGGCATGGGAGCAGGGGATCTACACAAAGCTGACGCCCCCTATGGGGAGCCTAAGCAGTTGCTTAACCTGAGCCAGCTGACCCTTTGCAGGACGATCGCGAGATACCCAGCCGTCACAGGATTGAATTATACATGCTACACTTTTAAAAAAAATTGACACCAGCAGTGGAGCTCCCCCCCTCCCTTCCCCTAACGGCTATGACCACAAGGTAAATTGATTATATAACATTGAAACAGTAATGTTCATTTTTTTTGTTGTTTGTTGCGCTGTTTTTGTTTGTTTTTGATGTTGCTGAATGTTAAATTTCAGTCGGGTAACAACCAGCGGAGGGATCAAAGGCCAGCCTCGATATGCCCTTCTCTCAGATCGGAGAGATATATAATTTCCAGGGCTATACAGCAGCTATCAGCCTAAGCCAAGATTAAGCAAAACTTATAATGTAGTGGTGATAATTGCCCTCCAAAACACATCTCCTACCTGAGTACAATTATATCTTAATATCAATACTTTACCTCAACTGCTTCCTCCCCTCCGCTGGACCTTGCCTTACTAGTAAGATCGGTTGCTGATAAGTGGGCTCTCACATCAGAAAGATCAAAGAGAACTGGAACCTAGCTCCAGCACTCATTCACCCTCCTACACGTCCTTAGGACAACTTGTCCTTCTCTTTCTATTTCCCCCTTCTCTTCCATTTTTACCCCCCTTCCTATATACTAACCCATCACTTTTTCTATTTAATCCTCCTTTAATATTACTTAAGGGGGGGTTTCCGCTTTAATTTTCTTCTCTCTTTTTATTTTTCTTCTTCCCTCTCTTCCCCCCTTCTTTTTCTCCCTCCCAGGGACCAGTAGACCTCACCTGATTCATGAAATCACACGACAATATCCACAAACACATAAAATGTCTAACTCTCTGTCCCTTAAGGTGCTCTCACTAAACGCCAGGGGACTAAATGTCCTGGAAAAGAGATCCATGACCCTTAAGGAGATGCATAGACTCCATTCACACATAGAATTCATTCAAGAAACACATTTCAGGGGCCCTAAAATTCCCAAATTCACGATAAACATTTCCCGACAATTTACCATGCTTCTTCGACCGACAGCAAAATCAAGGGAGTTGCAACATTAATAGCTCGCAATCTCTTGTTTCTTTACAAAGATCAGACTAGCTGACCCCGCAGGACGTTTTCTTTTCCTCAAGGGAACACTTTTCAACAAACCAATAACATTAGTAAATGTATACGCCCCCAACCGCCACCAGGTGTCCTTCTTTAGAGAAGTCTTTGACCAGCTGATTCCATTCTCCAAAGGAATGATAGTGATGGGGGGACATGAACGTGCCGCTTCAACCACATCTCGATTCTTCCTCGGGTTCTTCCTCCATACACTACAGGGCCCACAGGCAGATCAAACTCCAATTTCACTCACTATCTCTTCAGGACACTTGGAGGACTTTGTACCCAAATACTAAAGATTATACCTACTTCTCTCCTTCTCATCAAAAAATATTCACGCTTAGACTATCTTCTCCTTACCCAGAATGACCTATACTACTTACACTCAACCACTATCGAACCATCATTAATTTCTGATCACCATCCAATTACTATGACTCTGAAGTTCCCTCAAACAGACATTCTGGAGATAACATGGAAACTGAATACTTTCTTGCTCTCTGACCCCTCCCATAAACTCAAATTCCAGACCGAACTCAAAAACTATTTTGATATAAACATTACCCCAGAGGTCTCAGACCTCAATGGCACAAATGCACCATACGAGGAAAGTGTATTGCCCTATCCACACATATGAAGAAGGTAAGACAAGGTAGGATGGACACTCTGCTGAATCAAATTCGGACCCTAGAAACTACTCATAAAAGCTCTATTGCCACTTCAAATGCTGAGGCCCTGGCCCAGGCCAGAAAGGCACTCCTGGAGGAAATGGGTACCCAAATTAGGAGAAAATTTACCTTAACAACCAAGCTGTTCTGTGAACAAGTTAATAAAAGCAGCAAACTATTGGCCACATTCCTTCAGGGTAAGAAGACACAAACTAACGTGCCCCTACTACACGACCAGGCAGGGCACAAATTAGTCCACACCAAAGATATAACAAAATCTTTCGCGGACTACTACTCTTTATAACATCTGCAGACTACTTAAGAAGCTCCAATCTCCCTAAACTATCTGAGGAAGAAGCCCATTGCTATGGAAAGCCCCCTGTCCACACAGGAATTTTTCCAGGCTATGAAATTTATGAAGCCGGGAAAAAGTCCGGGCCCTGATGGACTACCCAACCTATATTATAAAACCTTCTCTGATATTCTGGCCACCCACTTTGTTAAAACTTTCAGTTTATTGGTAGATACCACCTCCCCACCTAGAGACCTATTAGAAGCACAGATCGCAGTAATCCCCAAATCAGGCAAAGATCACACCCAACCAGAAAATTATCGTCCTATATCGCTTCTCAACACAGATGTAAAAATATTTGCTAAAATCCTAACAAATAGACTACAGCCCCTTCTCCCGACCTTAATTTCACGAGACCAAGCGGGCTTTGTCCCGGGTCGGGAGGCTAGGGACAACACAATTAAGGCAATAATTATTAACTATTGGCTCAGGAAAACACAAACAGAAGTCTTTTTCCTTTCCACGGACGCGGAGAAGGCGTTCGACAGGGTGGCCTGAGACTTCATGGCTGGAGTTCTCAGCAATATGGGCCTTGGAAAATTTATGTTGGCAAGCATTTTAAACCTATATTCCAATCCCCAGGCCAGAGTCAGAGTGAATGGCCGCCTGTCGGACGCCTTCCCCATCCGAAACGGAACCAGACAGGGATACCCCCTCTCGCCTCTCACTTTCATTCTCACCCTCGAACCCCTCCTTAGGAATATCCAGAACAACCCAAATATTACTGGAATAAGCGTCAAAAATAGCAGCGTTCGCTGATGACATTCTGTTGTTTCTCACTACACCTAAATTGACAATCCCCAATCTTTTGAAAGAGTTTCAGAGATACGGCGAAATTTCAAACTTCAAGATAAACTTCAACAAGTCACACGCTCTCAATATTACTCTACCTGAGCCATTGGCACAAGAGTGTCGAGGCTCTTCGCCCTTTAGGTGGAACTCCGCTGAGATCCCTTACCTGGGAATTAGGCTTCGTTCTAATTTAGCAGACCTCTATTCTCTCAATTATTTACCTTTCCTCCAGAGATATGCTAAGGACTTAGAAGGTTGTTCCAAGTTAAACATATCATGGTTTGGAAGGGCAGCCAAAATAAAAATGACTACCGTGCCTAGATTTCTGTATATAGCTCAGGCAATCCCCATTGCCCTGCCTAAATCCTTCTTTCAATCCTTGCAGGCTAAAATAAGATCATACCTGTGGAAAGAGAAAACCCCTAGATTGAACCTCCTGAGGCTCTCAGCCCCAAAATCAAAGGGTGGCATAGGCCTTCCCAACTTTAAGAAATATCACAGGGCAGTCCTCCTTACCAAATTTGTAGACCACCATATCCATAATTCTCACAAGGACTGGGTAAACCTAGAAAACTCTATGCTAGACATCCCACTACACAATCTAGCATGGACTAGAGAAGGACATAAAATACAAGAAGTTAGACAACACCCACTAATAACCCCCTTAATACTTACCCTGAAAGACATCACAAAAAACCAAATCATATTGACTATCCCTGGCCCATTGACCCCTATTAAAGACAATTCAGACTTCCCCCTGGAACTAGAAAAGGGCTTTACAATTTTCCATTCAAATGTCAACCCCAGAGCAGCTCAATTCTTTCGTTATTTAAACTTTCTACAGTAAGTGACCTCTCGGAGACCCTTGAGACCCCCTCTATACCCTTCTGGTCATACCTACAACACAGACATTACCTAAACAACCCCGATATTAAATCTTCCTTTTCAAGACCCAAAACAGCACTAGAAAAACTCTGTTTGGGCCCACCCCAAAGACACCTAGTTGCAATTATCCACGCTATCATTTCCACGGGGGACCCAAACTACCTTGCCCCGATCAAAAAAGCCTGGGATTCACCCCAAAATAAGGAGTTATCAGATGACCAACGGGAACTAGCATGCACTACAGCCCTCAAGGGTACCTTCAATGTCTCTACCCAAGAACATAATTTTAAAGTAATGACTCATTGGTACAGAACTCCACATCAGCTTCACAAATTCTTCCCCAACATAACAGAGCAATGCTGGAGATGTGACTCCCATCAGGGAACCATGATGCATATTTGGTGGCAATGCCCACGTATTACCTCATACTGGGAAACAGTCCATAAAACTGTGTGTAAAACAACAACATACTCATTAGAATTTACATTCCACCAATACCTACTGCACCATTCTGAGTCTATGCAACATTCCTTCAAAAAATCACTGGATATGCATATGATAAATGCAGCTGGACTCTGCATTCCGGCCCTTTGGAGACAAAAGAGAGCGCCTTCGGTGGTAGATTGGTTTACCAGACTAAACAGAACACAAGAAATGGAAGAACTTATAGCAATCTCTACTGAAACTTTTCCCGGTTATCATAAAACATGGTTATGCTGGATAGACTTTAAAACCACTGACCATTATAAGAACCTATTGAAGACACCTTAAAAATCTAGTCAATCTACATAACAGTGAGGTCAGACAGGTCCCCTCTTCCCCTCCCCCATTTAACCCCCCCCGACCTTCTCCCCCGCTCTCCTATCCTCCTTTAAACACTTCCGTTACACCACACCTCTTCCCTCGAGAGAACAGTACTAACTAAAAGTTAATTGGAAAAGGGCCATTAGCCCCTTCTAAGAGACGGTTCACCAATTAGCTTTACTACTCTTGGCTCTCTTTATAACAACATTATGCAGATGTTAAAAAATGTTGCAATGTAACAAGAGGGTCTTACGATCTGCAAAAATATAAAACATGTTTTCTTAAGCACAACTCAGTTTAGTATTTCTCTCTCTTTTTCCCTTTTCCCTTTCTTGCAATTGATGTAATTCTATATATATTGTTGTAACATGGTCTCTTATGTTAATACAATGTTTTAAAACTTTATGGA
>BLSH010125175.1:86319-98177 GCA_018402905.1 Glandirana rugosa
TCACATAATTAATTTTTGTATTGACATTATCATAGTATCATTGACAATCTATTGACTTATTGTAATATTGGTACTGAGTAGTGTAGGTCCCAGTTACAGGACGAATAGCACCACCAGTGAGGAGCAGAGAGGGACAACTCCCCAACGACACTGCTCCTCCTGTAGTTACTCGAGATCCATATTTCGTTCACGCATAAGTTTACACATGATTCTTTATCATATAAATCCCTCCTAATCATCAGATACTATTCAATCAAACTACTTTGCACTCGTCTAAAATTGGTTCATTCGGTGCCCCTGGTAGCTAGGTCAATCCCCAGAGTTCAGGACACTATAGCTCTCACAAGCCTACACTCTTCTTATGAAATGGCGCTGGCAGTTAACAACAAGAAGCATCGAGTAATTCTGGATCGATGGTCCCCGTGGCTTACTTGGTTAAAATCTGCTCACGTTTCATCAAACTAACTTATCATAGACTACTAATCCTCCCTAAATATACTATTTCTTAGTACACATTTGAATACGCACTTGCTTTATACCTAGAGCTCATTGATGTCCTCCTCGTCACAGCAACCCCTCAACAGGGAGAGACGAGGAGTGACCACCACGATAAGCAGGACATTGACCCTGGATGTGATGAGTCATGGTTATAATGTTATTCAGTTATCTAACAGTTACTATGATACTATTACAGTTATGTTTTTAATTAATACACTCTCTCTTTTGATACTACAAATATCGCCAGGATACGGAACCTGCCACAGGTGCAAGGCCCATACACACAACTTTGCTTTGGTACTATACTCTGAATTTCTTCAGCGCCCAAAGCCCACAGTTTGATCCCGTAGTGGGTGGCGGAGCGGGATGGTTCTCATCTACTAAAAGAACAAGGCTCATGTGCTGGTTATGTATGATTGATACTTATTACATGAGATAGCGGCATGCCGCGCACCATAAGTCTACAAGTGTATCTTGGAATTTCATATGATTGTGAATTTCTGTATGATGATATAATACATGTCAACATAAATGTTCAACTCTTTATGTAACGTGCAAACTTCAATAAAAATTCAATGAATAAAAAGTGTGAATCCACACCTCAAGTCTGTGTGGAAAAAGGATCTGAGTATATGACTCAAATGTGTACAATGCTTAAACAGTGTCTCTGGAAAATTACATTTCCACTTAATATTTCTGGGTGAAATTTGACTATTCTCTGCCTTCAAAACCCCATCACATTCTAAACAATGTGATTCAGTTCTTCAAATAATTTTATATTGTTAACATAAATGTTTTTGCAAATGATACAGTTTAATTTAAAAGAAAAGTATTGGCCTCTAAAAACATTTATACTCACCTAGATAATGCAACATTAATTCGATGTTGCATCTGTTCTCCACCAGCTCTTAGACTGAGAATTGAGGGTTCAAAGACTGTTGATTGCTCAGTGAGCAGAGAGCCTGTGACTGTAAGTTACCAGCTCTCTGCTCTACCCCTTGAGTGCTCACTGGAGTGCTGATATGTGGAGGGGGAGGGAGCAGCTGGCTCAGGCACCTGGGCAGATCCCAACCATATGATTGAGATCTTTTCAGAGCTTGGATCGGCTCTGTGATGCCAGCTGATAGCAGGCTTTAGCTCACTGTTAGCTGATAATGGGTCACAGGAGTGCAGAACAAACTGCACTCCTGTGATTCCCAGAAGTATAGCCAAAATAGCTTTGACTATACTTCTCCTATAACACATATGGCTAAAATATGTTATGTCTGTCAAATTGTTTCCTATAGAAAAAGATTCTGTTAAGTGAATATATTCAAAATACATGTCATGTCTTAGAAAAAACACTTTAATTTTTTAATATTGAAATAGGACTTATGCCTATCTCCAAGATTTACTCCTTATAAAAGGGTTGAGATTTTTTTTAAGCTAGATCATAAGGTTTCCATATAGTGCCTTTCAAGAACAGAATATGTTATTCATATTTCTGGCTAAAAAGAGCTGGTCCTCTGCCTACACATGTTCCTAATATTAAAAAGGATGAGATTCTGTTCTGCAAATCAGTGCAATTTTTAAAGCTAGTGTCTGAAATAATGCAGTTTGAGGTAATATTTCTGTTTGAAATAGGCCTATTCTCTGAATTAAAATAATTCCCCTACTAATAAGGATGAGGTTGCCTGTAACAAATCGGTACAATATATATATTATATCTACACAAAGATCTACTTTTATATACAGTATATTGATGAAATACACCTGTCTCAAAAATAGTGGTCTAGCCAAAATGGCTAACATTTTTTTGTTTTAATTTTCAAATAAAAATAGTTTTTTGTCCCAGAATAAATCTTTCTCCCCTTTGCCTCAACATCATCAACTTCCTCCAAAAGGTATAAAAGATGTGCTGCAATTATTTATATTGTTTCTCTAGGAAGAAATAATCCAATGTTTTTGGAAGATGCAATATACTTGTTGTATTGCTGCGATGTAGCAGCTTATCTAAATGGTCTTAAAAGCTGTGGTGCTAACTTGTTAACATGGATTGCCTTGATTCATACTTGGAATAATAAATAATTGCTTATTTCTACCTGCAAGCTACTTGCTATCTCCATCAGATAAAGCAGTCTTGCTGAAAAGGACTACAAGCTTAGCATCAAATCTGTCAGATTTTTCTGTAAAAAAGAAAAACATTTTTTTGCTTGTGGATACATTCTGCTTACTCTTTCCCTCAAAAATTGTGGCCCATTCTAATGAAGGCTTGAAATTGTGATGCAATTCTGTTTATATTTTAAGTTTTATACAAACAGAGCATACATTTAGCCAAATGCCCACTCAATTGTTCAAAAATTGCAGCCTGCCCATACAAGCTTTATAATTGCATTCTGCCCATACAAGCTTTATATCTGTAAAACAAATCTTTAAACTTTTGTCATCTTCACTCTGAAACAAGACACTATTTTTTTTTATATTTCCAGTTGCATTGTGCTTGCTCTAGCCTATCCAATAAGGGATTCGGCCTAGGTTCGCAGTAGTACGATTTGGCATGCGATTAGACATGTCAAATCACATTCAAAATTGGCAGCAATTGCCGGCAATGGCACCATCCGAATCGGTGCAACCCTGACATTGTGGCGCCACACTGATTCCCAAAAGTAGTTTTTGTACTATTTTTGGTGACTTTGGGTGCAATTTTAATAGACATCTGTCCAGGAACCAATGTCTCTGAAATTACCCCCAAAGTCGAACTGACAGGTGGGTATGAAATCATGCTAGTTCAGCTGAATTCAGCACAATTTCATTCCCACAGCAGTGTGAACCTAGGCTTAAGGGTATTTTGCAAATTGGTTAATGTTTGTTTTATTTTCAGTTTAAAAAGACACTCATATTTTAATTTACAGATGCAACATGCCAGCTCAATCACTCTTGCAGTAAATAGCAGCCCGATCATACAGGCTTAATATCTGTGGCGAAAATGCACACTCTTTTTCTATCCTTAGTCCCTGAAACAAGACACTGTTTTTTTTTTTAATTCTACATGCTATGTGCTTGTTCCTTCCATCAGGATGTGTGGCCTTTTCTAATAAAGGCTTCAAAGATGTGCTGCAAATGTATACATGTTTTTTTTTCTTTCTTTCAATCTAATAAAAATAGTAACTATCTTTTCCAAATGTAATATGCCTGCTCAATCCTTAAGAAACTGAGGACTGTCCAAAAAGGATTAATAGCTGTGGTGCTAAGCTGTAAAATGTTGTCCTTTTTCAATCTCTGAATCTCTCATTTTTTATTACAGTTTGTTTATACAGGCTTAATATCTGTGATGCTAAATTGAAAAATGTTAGCCTTGTCAGTCTCTTAATCAAGACACAGTTTTTTTTTTCTAGATGCAATTTGCCCACTCAATAAGTCTGAAATAGAAACCTTTGTCTGTTACATTTTGCCATCTTCAGTCTCCTAAAAAACATCAATTTTTTAGTTCAGTTACAGCATGCTTGCTCTCTCCCTCCAAAATTGTGGCCTTTCCAAGAAAGGCTTAAAAGGTGTGCTGGAAATCTGTCCAGTTTTTCACTCTTCAATCCTAGGAAATAGGCAATTATTTTTTACTTGAAATCTGGCTGCCCTCTGCCCCTGAAATAGCAGACTATCGAAAGGCTTAAAATATCTTGCTGCAAATGTATACTATTTTTCATTCTTCATTCACAAAAAAGAAGTTATTTGTTTATTTGTTACTTGTTGTTGTTTATTTGGTTATTTGTTTTGTTCGAAATAAAATATGAATGCGTTCTCCCTCATAACAGCTTTGTTAAAAGGAGTTTTTTTTTAAACTTTGAATTTTTATTTGGTTTTAAAGAGGTATAGGGTACAACAAAAGGAAATGAGAAGATGCGTTCTCAAAACATAGGTGATATACAAATTGAGTCGCAATGAGAGCAAACAAACATACCATTCAAAAGAGTACAGATACAGTAAGTAAGCTATCTATCTGTGTTTGCAATGGCTATTGGAGAAAGCCCATTGAAGGGTAACTATGCGTAATCTATGTTTAATTCTTGTTTGAAACTCAGATTATGATTAGAACCAGTGGGTAATTCACACATGTAGATCAACACTATCAGGCAGTATTACTGGGTACACAGTGCTCATACTAGCAATGTATTGAAAAGTGTAAGTAGAGGGGTGGGGAGTGCTATAACTTGTGGAGTCAAGTGGGTCCATCCAGATTTGCACTTCTTGGGTTGTTGAGCCATAGTTCCCAATCTTTGTGGAATTTCTTTGTTGAGCGTGTGGCTTTGGAGAAGTGGTATTCCATTTTGAAATGGTTGTGTAGGGTTAAGGTCACATCCTGGAGGGACAGAGGCTGTAGGGACATTCATTTTCTGGCTATTGCCAAACGTGCAGCAATGATGATGTGGGTGGCTATGGTTTGGAATTGTTTAGGCCATGTGATGATTACCAAGCCTAGTAAGAGATCCAGCGAGGATAGTTTAGTTGTCATGGGGATGGCTGAGTAGAGGAGATTTGGCATCTGAGTCCAGAAGTTTTTGAGGACTGGGCATTCCCACCATATATGGAAAAGAGTTCCTGGGAGACCACAGTTTGTCCAGCATTGTTAAAAAAGGAGTATTACTGACCATCAAATCAGTTCTGTTTTTCTTAACTGTGGCTCTAAAAAATTTCACTCCAATTTAGTTACAAATAAAACCTACCAAATATCTTTATCCTTCATTGTGGCCTAGTAAAAACACTCTCACTGTGTGCAGGATGCCCATGAAATATTTCTGGCTCTTAACTGTGACATAATAAATTGATTTTTTTATAGAATAACATATGCCTCATCTCTTCCTATAACAGCGGTCAGATACAAATGTTTTCAAAATATGCTGCAAGTCTATACAATATTTACAGCTTCTTTCTTATCATACTTATGACTTATCTTTCTTTCTTATATTTCTGCTCCGGGTCCCAATCAAACTACTTGCATATTCTCCATTCACTGTGCCATATGTTTTATTGTTGTTAAAGAAACATGGCAGTGTCATTTTTTTTACTACATTTTTTTTTAGTTTGCTTTAAAGTGTTACTAAACCCAGGACCCTGCATTCACTATATCTGGTCTCCCAAACTACACAGAACATGGGGATGCAATTATTTTAGTAAATATAAACAGCTAAATATCTTTATTCATCAGCTGTTAGAGCAGTCTAATGACTTCTATCAGCATCTGGTTAAAGTTTGTAGGAGGAGTTTTCATTCTGCTCTGACTGTCCTATAAGGCTGCAGGATCCCTGACCCTCTGTCTGCACAGTGTTGATTGGCTCTGTGCTGATAACATGCACTCTCTCAAGAAAAGAAAACTCTCTAGCAATACACAACAAACTGAGCATGTGCAGCTTGTATCCTAGTCACTGTAATATCAGGAGATGGGTTGGGGACTCTGGAAGAAGGGAAGGATCAGAGAAGACAGATTTGGATTTAGTTTGAATTGGCTATATTTGGATGACAAAAAAAAATGAAAAAATCAACCATCACACACAGTTAGTAGTTTTATAAAGTGAGTGAAATATTTCTATTGTGTGAGTGTGATATTTATATTATTTTGATTTGTATTTTGATTTTGCATAGGGCATAGAAGCATTACTGTGTCATTCAGTCAGTTTTCTGCCAATGTTATGATAGTACAAGGTTCTCTTGTTATACTCCCAAATTCCACTTAATTGTTTACAATAAATCTCAAAATAATATATAACTGAGAAGAATATGTAGCTTTTAGGTGTCATCATTTCACGAAAAATACTTTAAAGTATTCAGATATTTTAGATAGTTAAGATGTCACTCCAGTTTGACATCTAACCTAAAAGTTAAATTATCTTTGGAACTTTTTAATCAGAATGTCTAACTTATTTCTACCTCTTTATTGAATGTGAAATCTCTATTGATTTTTTCATGTTTTTAGCTTCAGTGTAATCTGACATATTGCCAACACATTTAACTGTTCTTGGTAAAGCTGAGCAAAATATCCCATAATGCTAAATGTCAATGTGTATTTACAGCTGGTTACATTTTGGCTTTTTTTTTGGATATTTTAAATAAAAGTTCTTACACATTTTTCTGTCATCTATTTTCCTTTTTTATATAATCTTCTAACATTTACATTATTTAACCTGAACAAGTTTAATAACACCTTGAGGCATATTTATAAAGTATTTAAATTGACATTCACAAAAAAATTCACTGCGGGCAAATCTTACTGGTGCATGTTTTTTTTTATTTAACCACTACTGGGCACTTTTCCCCCTTCCCGCCCAGATCAATTTTCAGCTTTCAGAGCTGTTGCATTTTTAATGACAATTGCACGGTCATAAAAACATTACAACTATGGATGCATCAATACCATTTTTTTAACACAGAGTACCAATACTTCTTTGCAGGTACTCACCGATACCAATTACCGATACCTATCGCCTAGGAAGAGGGGTGCTTTGGGAGGTGGGGGGGATGGTTGTTAGGGAGTTGGGTGATGGCAGGGTGGGAGTAGAGGGTAAGTAAGGGCAAGGTAGTTGAGAGTGGGGGGAAATAGGGATTGTGGGGTGGGAGAGTTGGGATGGAAAAGGTTGTGATTGCTGGGGTGAAGAGGATAGGTATAGGAAGGTTATTGGGAGACACGGGGCAGAGGTCACAGCTAGTGGAGGGAAGGAGGAGGCAACAGGCAGAAGTGATAGCAGTGACTGCTGGCATGGTACAGGAGACCATCAGAGACAGCAGGCATGGTACAGGAGACCACCAGAGAATGCTGGCATGGTACAGGAGACCATCGGAGACTGCAGGCATGGTACAGGAGACAGCCAAAGGCTGCAGGCATGGTACAGGAGACAGCCAGAGACTTCAGGCATGGTACAGGAGACAGCCAGAGACCGCATGGTAGAGAAGACAGTCAGAGACTGCATGGTACAGGAGACAGCCAGAGACTGCAGGCATGGTACAGGAGACAGCCAGAGACTGCATGGTACAGGAGACAGCAAGAGACTGCATGGTAGAGGAGACAGCAGGAAAATGCATGGTACAGGAGACAACCAGAGACAACATGGTACAGGAAACAGCCAGAGACTACATGGTACAGGAGACAGCCAGAGACTGCATGGTACAGGAGACAGACTGAGACTGTATGCATGGTAAAGGAGACAGACAGAGACTGCATGGTACAGGAGACAGCCAGAGACGACATGGTACAGGAGACAGCCTGAGACTGCATGGTACAGGAGACAGCCAGAGACTACATGGTACAGGAGACAGCCAGAGACTGCATGGCACAGGAGACAGCTAGAGAATGCATGGTACAGGAGACAGTCAGAGACAACATGGTACAGAAAACAGCCAGAGACTACATGGTACAGGAGACAGCCAGATACTATGTGGTACAGGAGACAGCCAGAGACTAGATGTTACAGGAGACAGCCAGAGACTGCATGGTACCGGAGACAGCCAGAGACAACATGGTACAGGAGACAGCCAGAGACAACATGGTACAGGAAACAGCCAGAGACAACATGATACAAGAGACAGCCAGAGACTGCATGGTACAGGAGACAGCCCAAAACTACATGGTACAGGAGACAGCCAGAGGCTACATGGTACAGGAGACAGCCAGAGATTGCATGGTACAGGAGACAACCAGAGACCACATGGTACAGGAGACAGCCAGAGACTGCATGGTACCGGAGACAGCCAGAGACAACATGGTACAGGAAACAGCCAGAGACAATATGATACAAGAGACAGTCAGAGGCTGCACGGTACAGGAGACAGCCCAAGACTACATGGTACAGGAGACAGCCAGAGACTACATGGTACAGGAGACAGCCAGAGACTACATGGTACAGGAGACAGCCAGAGACTATGTGGTACAGGGGACAGCTAGAGACTGCATGGCACAGGAGACCGCCAGAGACTGCATGGTACAGGAGACACCCAGAGACTGCATGGCACAGGAGACAGCCAGAGAATACATGGTACAGGAGACAGCCAGAGACTACATGGTACAGTAGACAGCCTGCATGGGAGAGAACCTGCACCTTCTCCCCCAGATCCAGTGCTCTGTGTGAATGGGAGTCAGCGCTGGAGGAAGGAGGTGTGCAGAGAAGAGACAAGGCTGCTGGGCTGTTAGTACAGGCAGTCCGGCACATGGGGCGGGACTACACCTAGCGATGCCACTGGGAAGAGGAGGTGGGGATGGCACTGGCTGGAGGGGAGGAGGAGGCGGTCCACTCCCAAGCGGTGTCACTTCCGGTATGGCAGCATTTTCGCAAGTACCGATACTCGCAAAAATGGCTAGTATCGACTAGTATATACTATTCTATAACATAATATTATATAAGAAACATATGATAATAAATTTAATGGTAGGAGGGAATAAAGAATTATATGATACAAAATAACTAGCATGGCCAAAAGGAAGGAGGGAAACCTATCCAAAGTACACAGGCAGTATATACAGGTCCAGCAGTTATACAGTATGCGAAGTGAAATTGGGATAGAAACTAGTTATCCAGGTGTCCCATGTTGCATGAAACTGTGTTTATTTAACTGATAAGTTATACACTGTTCAAAACTTACTATCAAACCTATTTGTTGAACCTTGAAGACCCTCAGGACTGCATTACCCCCCCCCTCCATTTCTTCACAATCATTAATCTAGCTATATAAAGGACATGCATTACTACAGTTCAATGGACAAGCGGCAAGTGCTCTGCTCCAATACTAAGTAAAGCTAAGGTTGCAGTTTTATTGGGCATCCAGAAATATCAGGGATGAGTGTAAAAATTGTGTTTCAGTAACTTCTAACATGAGGACAACCCCATAATACATGGAGTAGATTGACTACTTGTCCTCAACCACTCTAGCTTAAATTGTCTGCAAGTTGGGGGGGTGGAGCCAGCCGGAGAAGGAGATGGACGTGTAGAAGCTGCGCTCCGGAGACAGCGGGAAAACAGCGGCCTTTAGCGACCCGAACGAGCAACCACCCGAGCCTGATTCCACCCTACAGGCACTTGGGCAACCAAGGAGCAGCATGCCGGGCAAAAAGAACGGAGGTGGGCGCCCAAAAAAGCTGACGGCATTCTTCTGCGCAGGCCCGAGGCAAGATGGCGTCGGAGCGGCTGCGGCCTCCACGCCGGACCACCGCTCGGACCATCAGCACAGCAGGAAGGGAGCTTCGCAGAAGAGAAGCAGCCCGCCAAAGAGCCAAGGCTCCTCGCCAGCCACACCATCATCAGGGAGTCCAGAGAAGTCCATATTCCGGCCAGACACAGGCCATGAGGTAAGCGGCCTCCTTGAATCAGGGGACGACACTAGAGAACTCCCTGACTCCATAGATGAGTTCCCCACGGCAGATAAGCCTGTCTTAGATACGGTGCTGTAAGAGATGCTAGTCTCTCTTAGGAGCTCACTACAATCAGACCTGATGTCATGTATACACAAATTTAGCTCTGAATTACAAGAAGTATCATCAAGAGTAGATCACATTGAGCACAAGATGGGGAAATACGCCACCACAATTAATGACTTAATAGACGCTAAAAAAAAACAGGATGACGAATTAGATGCCATTAAAAGCAAGATGGCCGACATAGAGGACTGGTCCAGAAGGAACAATATTAAGATCAGGGGGATCCCCGAATCTATCCAACAACAGGGCCTGTCTGAATATGTCACCCAGCTATTCAACGCGGTCGCGCCAGAACTAACACGACTTGAGCTGACACTAGAAAGAATTCACCGCTTACCGAAACCTGCTTTTCTACCTGACAATATACCCAGAGATGTTATACTACGGCTACATTTTTACCACGCTAAAGAGAAATTGATGTCCCTTTCCAGGAAGCAAGACCATCTACCTGACCCTTACTCTAACCTTAAATTCTTTGCCGACCTGTCCCAGTACACATTACTAAAACGACGGAACCTTTCCACTATTACGAAAGCACTTCGGAACCACAACCTTCAGTATAAATGGGGGTTCCTGACAAAATTGGTAATCACTAAAGAAGGGAAAGAGTATGTGGTAAATTCCCTGGAAAAGGGAATCTCACTCCTGGAAACTTGGGATATAGTCCTAGACCAGCATTCATGCACGGCAAAAGACAACAACCCCCATAGGGTGGAGCCAGCTTGGCATACGGTGACATCTAAAAATGCACGTATGCATACCTGAAACCAGCTAAAGACGGTACTTACCAAACTCCAACCCATATCCGCTGTTGAAGGGCTTGTTTGAATAAACTTCCCTTCTTAAAGTAACACTTCCCCTCTTACCAACTGAGTGACCATGGGTCACACCCATTCTTGTTTCTTTTCCGTTTGGCCACAGGCCACAGTTCATTTGTTAAAATGTTTGTTTAAATACTTTTTTTTCCACCTTGCAGTCCAAATTGTCATACTCTACTTAAACACAAAGACAATGAATCTGGCCCTGGTGGGCCATCGTCTGGTCCAATGGGTCCCTCAGAACCAAGGCTTCAACTGTTGCAAACCACCCGTCAACGTAAGTAACACAGCTTTCCTTCATTCGCATAAAGACCTTTCTCCTTGCACATGCCTATAAACTTCCTTACTATTAACGCCAAAGGGCTCAACCACCCTGCTGAACGCAGGTCACTGTGGTCCGAAGCACTATCGACCAACTATGACATTATTTGCGCACAGGAGACGCACTTTGCTAAACTCGCACCCCCTAAGTGCACCCACCTCAAATTTCCATTTGTTTTCACAGCTAATGCTGGCACACAAAAAAAAGAGGAGTGCTGACAGCAATAAGAGACTCTTTAAACTTTGAATTGATCTCGACCGTGGCAGACCAACAAGGCCGATATCTCATCATCATCTGCAACATTATTATTATTATTATTATTATACAAGATTTATTTAGCGCCGACAGTTTGCGCAGCGCTTTACAATATTAGGGCAGACAGTACAAATTACAATACAATTCAAAACAGGAGGAATCAGAGGACCCTGCTCGTTAGAGCTTACAATCTAGGAGGGAGGGTTAAATGATACAAAAGGGCAGTAAACTGCGGGGGGATGAGCTGATTGAGAAAAAAGGAGTGTAGTTATTAGGTGGTGGCAGGATAGGCTTCCCTGAAGAGAAAAGTTTTCAGGGATCGCTTGAAGGTGGATAGATTTGGGGCCAGTCTGACCGATTGGGGTAGGGAGTTCCAGAGGATGGGAGAGGCTCGGGAGAAGTCTTGGAGGCGAGTATGAGAGGAGGTGATGAGGGAGCTGGAGAGCAGGAGGTCTTGGGAGGAGCGAAGAGGACGGTTAGGTTGGTATTTTGAGACAAGGTTGGTGATGTAGCTGGGAGCAGAGTTGTGGAT
>BLSH010125175.1:120320-130480 GCA_018402905.1 Glandirana rugosa
CCGTCCGGCAATCCGGTTGTCGGCTAAGCTCAATCTCCTGGGAGACTCCCGCTGGTGGCCACCAGAACTACACCATTTAGTTTTCCAAACACTGCCACCAGCAGGTGACCCAAGCAAGGACACAGGTCCTGACATACACGAGGAAAAAGGTGGTGGACACAGTTTGGTGAGATCTCAAAACACAATAAATAAAGGTAACACAAAGGGGCATTCCAGTTACAATTTCCCTCTGGAGGGGTAAGTTAAAGATAGCCTCATGGATTGGTCCATTTGGAGTTAATACTTACCTCTCTAGGTAATAAATCCTTATTCTTTGATTTTTCCTCCTCCTATAGAGACTTTTTTGAAGATATTTGTACACCGGCTGTTGGCCTAACGGCCTGCCATTCTGATACAGGGGAAATAGGACCTATGGTGGAGGGGGATCTGCCCGGGTCTGTAATCTCTAAGAGGGCTGAGTCTGTGCTGCTGTGTGAGTACTAATCTATGCATAATATACAGAGATGATTTAGGCATATATATGTAAGATACTAGTTTATCGATTATCTATTTCATAGATGGTGATATCTTTCCCTGAAGAAGGAAGTAATAAAGTCAATCCGAAACGCATTGGAATGTACCGTGCCTTGGGGTCACCCCAACTCTAAGGGACCACCAGGGCCGGGTGATATCATTCCTCCTTAAAATGCACACTATTGTACAATCGACTGTATGCCGTTTGTAAAAATGTTTCAAAATCCATGAAAATGTTCAATGATGTTCATATTTTTCAATAAATGTGTATAAATTTTATATAAAAGGAAAAAGTTTTTTGAATTGCCTTAAAAATCCCACCAGTTCATAAGGGGTATTTCAAATAATCAATTAAAGGGATTATGGCAATGTACATCCCAATTTGTGGTGGCACTTTCCTTTATAGCTATTCAGATAAATAGGGTGGATAATACACCCAACCCCATTTTAGTGCCTATTCCCAAATTGGGACGGGATTTTTCCAGGTTTAACCAAAAGACTAAGTAAAAATAATTTGAGGAGGGATTGGATTTCTGGTCTGTATCACAGGAAAAAAAATCTTTTCAGGGTGTCCCCTATACTGCCTCTCTTGGCTAAAGGACCCCTGATCTAGAATTAACCCCCCTTACAATATATAAAAGAAAACCTTGTAGGAAACTGGGGGCAACCCCAGCTCTCCGATTTAAAGTGTTGGTCTGTCTGGGTGGATCTTTCGGTATGGGGGACCTCTCGGGCCAGGAGTGGGAGAATCTCATGCTCAATATTCAGACCAATTATGAGGCTAAGGAACAGGCATTTTCTGATCTAACTTCTCTCTTTTTCTCCCTAACCAAAAAATTGGAAAAGAAATCTGCACTGCATTGGCACACCAGGTCCCTTGAGAGATACATACGTGAAGATATCAACCCAGTGGGATTGAGAATACAAATATTTCCCATTTTGGATAATATTTCCAATGACCTAAAAAGCAATTGGGAAAAAAAACTAAACAAATGTTCCAGGGACCTGATGCTGCTTCTGCAGGATGAGTACCATAAGCTTCTGGAGAGGCTGGATGGGGAAATAGATGATATTTATACCAATCTGGCTCCCCTAAAGGCACACAAAGATTATGGTACATATGAACACAAACTCAAGGCACATTTGGAATATAGTAAAAATATACTCCAAAAGAAAGAGAAAAAATATTGGAGGGATAAAAATGCCTTCAGTGAGGGTAAGGCATATAGATGGAACAATAACCACAAAAGGGGAGGGAGCATCAAAAAATCTGAGAATAAGAGTATGGTTAACGATTATTCTTCTGATATACCATCTAACTATTCTTCCTCTTCAGTCTCTTCTTCACACACAGGACGACAATTTGGGAAAAGAAAAAATTCTACACATAAACAGCAAGGAAAAGATGGAGCACAACCAATAATTAAAAAACGTACCACAAACACAGGGATCACAGAAAACATACACAAGGAAAAAGGTGGTGGACACAGTTTGGTGAGATCTCAAAATACAATAAATAAAGGTAACACAAAGGGCACCCAATCAACCACTAAGATGTTCAAAAGCACTAAGGATATGGGGGCCATTCCCAAGACCCCTGTAGACATTTTTTTAGAGAAGGACAAAATTCCTCCAACCCCTCTCACACCCACACCCACAACACAGAAGGGAATCGAGGCATATACAATCAAATCTCAGACGAAAGAAAATTGAGCATCATCAACTTGTCCTCACATGCTCTGTCACAGGCAGAGGGGGAGATCCTTTCTTTGGGTCTTTCCTTCTGTCCCGACAGAAGTATTGACAAGTTTGAGATGATCAAGGATGTAAACCTATTTGCCCGTAAACTACTTTTCAAGAGCCTATATCATAAACAGACTCATCAGGAGAGATGGGAGCCGGCTCAAAACCTCACGGCGGCCGTTTTTAAGGCGCTGCGGGATTTGAATCTCCTCCTCCAGGAAAGTAGTTGGACGGAGATTGAGGCGGCATGGGAGGAGGAGGTTGAGGGAGAGGATGGGGGAGGTTGAGGG
Source organism: Glandirana rugosa (assembly GCA_018402905.1). NCBI lineage: Eukaryota > Metazoa > Chordata > Amphibia > Anura > Ranidae > Glandirana > Glandirana rugosa. The sequence goes on from BLSH010125175.1 coordinate 122,867, forward strand.
GGAGGTCAGGAACAAACGGAGATGACTCGTCTCAAAAGGAAATCACACAAATTTCCCCCCTTGTCACAAAATCCAGCCTTGGGACTTTTCGTTAGACAGGTTACGAAGGATATTGAAAATATGAAAATTGCTCCAAATAGAGGTAACCTTAATGAGGAGCATAAACAAGCACTCCTATCACTTAAAAACAATGTGAACATTACAATTAAAATGGCTGACAAGGGGGGAAATATTGTGCTGATGAATAATGATCAATATGAAAAGATGTGTCTAAAAATTCTAAATGACTGTAATTGCTACAAGAGAATCTCTGCCGCCATGGTGGATGGAGTTGTTCGAGAGTTCTGTTCCTTGGTTGATGGGGCCAGACAAAAAGGAATTCTTACAGTAGAACAGTGGGAGTTTGTACGTACCAGACATCCACGTGTTCCAATATTTTATGCCCTTCCGAAGGTGCACAAGAATTTACAAAATCCTCCGGGACGACCTATCATATCTGGGAATGGTAGTCTGACCGAGGCAATGAGTCAACTCATTGATTGGTATCTAAGACTGCACGTCTTATGTCTGGCCTCTTATACCAAGGACACAATCCATCTTCTGCAGATTCTGGAGAACTTGGTGATTCCAGAGACTGCAATCTTAGTGGCTGTTGATGTGGAGTCCCTCTACAGCAGCATCCCCCACCATCTTGGGGTTGCGGCCGTGGAGAGAGTCCTACGTCAGCACTCTACTCATGAGTGGAAGTTCAACTCCTTCATTTTAACAATGTTAGATTTAGTTTTGCGACACAATGTCTTCATGTTCAAGGGTTCCCTCTACCTCCAGGTACAGGGTGTTGCAATGGGGACATCATGCGCCCCCTCATATGCAAACCTGTACCTGGGGGAGTGGGAAAAGGAACTTTTCTCTAGGGAGGACCTTGTCCAATACACGGAACATGTCGTTGTATGGCAAAGATACATCGACGATGTTCTTATAGTGTGGGATGGGCCAGTAGGTCTTCTAAAATCATTTTTTGGGAGAAATGAACAGGAACACATTAAATTTATTTTTTACCATGAATTACCATGAAAGTAGAATTAGCTTTCTGGATATCTATATTCAGAAGGATAATAGCGGCAAACTAAGTAGTACTTTGTACAGGAAGGAGACTGCTGGCAACACTTTGTTGCACGCCAATAGCTTTCACCCAGAACCCCTAAAAAAATCTATACCCTACAGCCAATTTCTACGGCTGAAACGGAATTGCACTACATTTGAAGATTTCAAAGTAGAGGCAGATTCCCTATATGAAAGATTATATGATAGAGGTTACACTAAAACTACATTAAGGAAAGCTTTTAATAGGAAAGGCACAGAGTCAATCTGACACCATTAGATTGATTACTCGTTTTTCTTGTGAACATGAGGAGATTCGCAAAATATTGAACAAACATTGGACAATATTACAGGAGGATCCCATCCTTGGTAGCCTTGTGGGAATCCATCCCCAGATTACCTATAGGAGGGCAGGCTCCCTACGAGACCTCCTAGTAAAAAGCGAATATAAGGGTAGCAGCAGAAGTGATCCTTGTAGGGATAGGGGGACTTATCCCTGCGGATCATGTTTATGTTGCCCCTTTATAGGTGGAAGGGGATCCATGGTCTTACCCAATGGCGAGACATTGGCCCCTAGACATTTTGTCAATTGCCATACGAGAGGGGTGGTCTACTTGGCTTATTGCCAATGTGGCTCCTTCTACATTGGCAAAACTAAGCAGGAATTTCATGCACGGGTGAGCAAGCACCTACAGGGTATGCGAATGGGCAACCTATATCTCCCCTTGGGGAGACATGTAGCCAAAGTCCATAACTATCATATGCCTAAAATTGTATTTACAGCATTAGATAGGATACATATTCCTGTCAGAGGAGGTGACTGGAACAAGATTCTACTCCAGCGCGAAATGCGCTGGATTAGACAACTTAGGGCCACCACCCCCCCAGGTTTGAATGAAATGGAAAGTTATAGGCCCTTTTTGGAGGGCTATAGCTCTGGCAAAACTGACTAAATTTGATTTAACTACTCTTTGTCTCCTTGCCCATTTACTGATTTTCTTCCCCTCTCTCTCCCCCCTCCTTCTTTCCTTCCCCCTTTCTTCTTTCTTTCTCCCTAACCTTTCTCCATGTCTCCTTTGGCCTCATACACGTTTGATTTTGGCATATAACACAGACTCCCAGGTCCCTATGCTTGGGATCCTATTTTTTCCTGGTCGGGACTCCCCATTCTGGGGAGATTCCACCCTAGATGTACTGATGCATAACCTGGAGATCCATAAAATATAAAAGACAATAAGCTGCGCTCACATCCAGAAATGGTTAAAATAAGTGATTAAAAGATAAAAGAATGATGATAGAGTCCAAATGTAAAGGCGTCCCTTATATCACTACCAAATCCGTGTTGATATTCGTTTAGTTAGCACTTTAAGAGGAAAAAAAAAAAAAAAGTGACGTGGTTAAAGGGTCCACCACCAAGGATATTAGGGAGGCTTACCAGAACACTATGTGTTCAACTGCATGGAAATCCCCGACCTGGGATGCGGGTTCCTCTCACTTCCACTTCAATCGGAAAATGGAGGAGGGGGGGAAGAGAAAATCCCTCTTTCTTTATATTGCACGTTCCTCTTGTAATAGTCACCAGGAGCTGACTGTTCCTATTGTGTATGAGATCTTTTCCTCGTTTGCAGGTGTGCGCGTGTTATATAAAAGAGAGGGGGGGACTCATAGTGAAGTATGTAGCAACTTCGTTTATTGAAATATAAAACAGGTCTACTCACATTTAGTCAGAATAAAAATCGCGTGTGTATAAGCCGGCCGGCTACTCAGAGATTCGTCAAAAGCACAGTGGTGACGTCAGCGCGCCCTCCTCCCGGACGTACGTTTCGTCACAGATGACGTCGTCAGCGGGGATAGGGCGCGCCGCTGCATCACCACTTCTATACATACTCGAGGACTTCCCACAGTCTGAGGCGCAAGTGGCCATATTGGATCTGGGAATCATAGCGAATTTTTGCCCACAACTTTCTCATAGATTAAAACTGTATTAATATAACAATCATAAAAGAGTTATATTAAAAATGCCGCACACGGGTCTCTCTCCTGGGCGGCGAGGGAGATATCTAAAAATTTATGGTAATATTAATATAGTTCCTATTGTTAAATTTAAACCGGAAATATCCATATCAAAACACTAGTTTAAACGTACAACTGTAAAGGGATATAATATTTAATATTTCAAGAGGCAGTCCTTTTAATCATCAAAGACAACATGCATCACCTCATTGTATGGTAATGTTATATAATATAGGACCACTACATTTAAACTCTATTAGAGGACATGTTCTAAATATATATATATATCCAGCCCCTTTTAGGTGCTATTTGTGAAAAATTATAATCATTATTCACTTTAAAGGGGCCACCCGAGACTCAGATCGAGTTTACATTAATACTAGCATTCCTATGCCACATAATTTATTTGTGTAATTATCACTTATCATGTATATCCTATATTAATAACGTACAATTTTCTTAGAAGACAGTATTCATTCCATATTTTTTAATAGCTACCGTCCATAGTACCACATCTATCTTCCTGTTAAGAGGGCTAAGGTGGCACACCGCCACCCAAATGGATGGTTACGCTGTACCACCCTAATCCAGGTTAGACATACGGGTCCATATATATTGGGCCTCCACTTAGACCCTATTGTCTGGATTTCACCAGGTAGAACATAGAGGTATACACATTACGAGTTGTCTATAAATGCGTTAGTGTCTACCTCTATGTTTAAACCGTAGGGGGCAAAGGATCTCACTCTATAGATCCAGGACATCTCCAATTTGGAGATGCCCCTGATCAAAGGGCCCCCCCGCCAATGGGATGAGTAGTGATCTATCCCCAAGAATAGAGTTTTAGAGGGATCTCTACTGTGATGGTCTCTGTAGTGTTTAGATACTGAGTGGTTCTTGAATCCTGATATGATGTTGGTTATATGTTCGTTTAACCTTACTTGGAGGGGTCGTTTAGTCCTGCCCACATACTGGAGTCCACATGGACATTGTATCAAATAGACGACCGCTTTGGTGTTACAGGAAATAAAGGACCTAATATTGAATTGGGTAGATCTACTAGTGGAAGTAAAGGACTGCGTCCTCCTAGTGGTAACACTGTTAAAGGAACAGACCCTACATCTGCCACATTTGTAGAAGCCCTTAAGTTCTTGAAAGAAAATGGGTTTATTAATAGGTGGGTTGATAACATTTGGGGCGACTCTATTCCTCAAGGAGGACGCTCCTTTATACACTACTGCCGGTCGTTCTGGTAAAGAGCTCCCCAACACGCGGTCATTTTTTAAGATATGCCAATGTCTCATTATTAATTGTTTAATCTGTTTTGCCTGGACTGAATATGTTGTAATGAATGGCAATTGTGGGGCAGTTCTTTTATCCTCAGGATTCCTCTCTCTCAAAAGGTCACCTCTTTCCATCTGTGTCACCTCCTCTAATATAGGGGATAGAAAATCTTGGTCATAGCCCTTTTCCCGGAACCTCTGAGTCAGGATTCCAGCTTGTTGTTGGAAAGTGTCTATGTCAGTGCAATTCCGTCGGAGCCGCATATATTGACTTTTGGGACACCTCGGAGCCATGGTTGGTGGTGACAACTTTTAAGCGGGATAAAGGAATTGCGGTCTGAGGGCTTAAAATAGGTGGAAGTTTTAAAGCACCCATCTTTGATCTCTATATTGAGATCAAGGAAATTAATTCTTTGTGGGTGGGCCTCATAATTAAATTCTATTCCCCTATCATTATTATTTAACATACTTAGGAAATTATCTAAACTCTGTCTATCCCCATCCCATAGGAGGAGAACATCGTCTATATACCTTGCCCAAAGGACTATCTCAGGTCTTTCCTGGGCATAGACGACGTCCTCCTCCCATTGGGCCATAAACAGGTTCGCGAGACTCGGTGCATATTTAGCACCCATGGCCACACCTCTAATTTGTTGGTAAAACTTCTGGTTAAACCAGAAGTAGTTGTGTGTAGCTGCGAACTCTAAGAGTTCCATGATGAACTCTATCTGTTCGTCATGTAGCTCAGTCTCACCCTCCAAATAGTGACGGACTGCTGTCAGTCCCAAATCGTGTGGAATGATGGTATAAAGGGACGTGACATCAGCAGTCACCAGCAATAGTCCTTTTGTAGGAGTGTAATTGGCGAGGATGTTAATAATATGCCTCGAGTCTTTTACATAGGAGGGCATCGTTTTGACAACCGGCTGCAGGAAGAAATCAATATATCTGCCCACCCGGGATGTCAGGGAATCAATACCACTGACTATGGGACGCCCGGGTGGGCAGATCGGATCTTTGTGCAGTTTAGGTAAGTAGTAGATGACAGGGGTACGCGGGGCTTTTGGTATTAAGTAAGCCCCTTCTTTTTTGGTAAGAATACCACGTTGAACCCCCTTATCAACAATTTTTCTTAAGGCTGTTTTATATTTACTTTTTGGGTCACAAGACAAAACTTTATATGTGTCGTGATCCCCTATGATTCTATTCATTTCCTCTAGATAGGTTTCCCGATCTAGAACTGCAATTCCACCTCCCTTGTCAGCGGGACGGACCACTAGCTGTTTGTTCATACACAAAGAGTCCAATCCAGTTTGCAAGTTTTTATTCATGCGCACTTTTTTGCATTCCAATTGCTCCAAATCTCTCAGCACAACGTCTCTAAAAACTTTCAGAGACGGGGCAAGAGATCCAGGGGGATTGAACAGGGATGCATTTGTGAGGCCCGCATGAACAAATTGGTTGGTGTTCCTTACTTGGTTGTTGACTGGGTTAGATAGAAAATATCGTTTTATGTTTACTCTTCGTATAAACTTATGTATGTCCATATAGGTTTCAAATTTATTAAGTTTCCTTGGGGGGGCGAATTTGAGACCTTGATCTAACAATTCCAGTTCTGGTTTTGAAAGCACCTTAGAACTCAAATTAAAAATGCCGGATCCTACTACATTTTTGCTCTTTTCAGCTCGTAGTCTCCTCCCCCCTCTGGTCCCTCTTCTATATCTACTGGCCTTTTCCTGCTTTGCCCCGGCCGAAAAAGGAAAAGGCCAGTAGATAAGGCCGGCATTGCAAAAAAAAAAAAAAAAGAGGATCCGTACACCCCTAAGGGAAATAGACACTGGGAATAGACACTGAGAAACGGACGAAAATTACTATAACCCGGGACTGGTCCATGGCAAGCTAAGTAAGGAAAATCAAGGGAACGTAAGGAAGATCGGTATCTGGCCAGAGGGTCAGGAGGCAAACCCTAGATATATCACAGTGAAAAAGGAGGAGGGTCCAGCAACACTCGATACTCCACTCTTACGCTTGGCGCTGTTTGCGAGCTCCCGGGGGTAAAAGTAGGAGGAATGGGGAAAAGAGGCCCCAAAGCAACCCCGGGGGAGGGAACAAACCAGCAAACAATGAAATTATATGTTACCCAGGAGAGACTCCATCAACAGGTAGCAGAAAACATGGAGGAAGCAATAGTGCCCCCAACAGAGACGAATGGAGAAAGCTTGTTAATATCCGACGGAGCTTCAGGAGATAGTAGCAACAAAACGTTATCAGAAATGGCCCCCAGAGAGAACATAAGTTTGCCATCTATATCAAATAAGGTGGGCAAAGAAAGCGGGAGACAAAGAGGAGACCCCCTGGAAGGTTATCAACAGAACCTGGAAGAAGAGAACATGCAGTCCCTACCAACAAAGCAAGATTTGGCTGCAATGTTGTTCCGCCTTGAGAGTACAATTAAAAGTGAAATGACGGCAACAAGGAGAGATATTCAGAGTGTTCTACAGAGAGTAGAGGAAACAGAGGAACTTATTGATGAACACAGGAATGCCATAGAGGAATTAAGGGGCAGGATGGACCGGGACCAAATGGAGATAAGAAACATCCGGTACAGAATGGAAGATCAAGAAAATCGAAGCAGGCGGAAAAACCTGAGGTTCCGGGGGATCCCGGAGACAGTGGGGGACAAAGAGCTTGAGATAGTGATTCGGGAGTTGTCTATAAAAATATGGAAAAAGGAGAACCCACCTAATATCCGCTTTGAAAGGGTTCACAGAATACAACGAATGAATAACCGTAATACGGAATATCCCAGAGACGTCATTGCAAGATTTCATCATTATGAAGTAAAGGAGGGGATATCATTTAGTATGAGATCTATACCATCAATAGATTATAACGGACATAAGATCTCGGTATATTCGGACCTAGCTCCAGAAACATTGGCACGCAGGAGGGCACTTAAACCCATCACTAGCCATCTTCAGGCTAGAAACTTGGTCTATTGGTGGGGCTTCCCTGCTTGCCTGAAGGCTAAAAATCAGGGCATAACGGCCACTCTGCGATTCCCAGAAGACGTAAAAGATTTTTGTATCAAGTTGGGGATACAAAATATTGAAGTAGAAGACTGGGAAAGGAAACCGATAGAATGGAGCAGCCTGAAAGACAGATCTTGGAAGAAAGTTTAAACAATAATATAAGAGGGACCTTGGGAGGAGGGGAG
>BLSH010125176.1:1216-11248 GCA_018402905.1 Glandirana rugosa
TCGTTCTACCGGTACATGTATATAAGTGAACATACTATGGTGAGCACCGAGGGTCAAGTATCGTTTCACGTCCTTTAAAATTCGTACCTGTAAAAACTCGGAGATTTGTAAATATACGTACTCCGGAATACCACCTCCAATTCGTTTATCCTACTCCATCTATTAAGGTGTGATATCCTGGTCTATGACTGTCGTGTATATCGGATCGTACCTTAACCTAGAACTACTGTCTTCAAACATCTTGTTATAATCCGGTCATTTCCTCAATTATAAAGCACTTAGCATCTCATCCCCGCCTATGTCTGACCTCAAACAAATATCGTCAACAAACTATTAACTCCTTTACTGGCCTAATATTGTTCTACAAACTTCTGTCATCAAGATCCAATTCCATGCTAGGCTATATGTGCTGTCAGTATCTGGTCCTATAGTGTGGAATTATCTACCTCATCCTATTTGCTTAACCTCCACCATAAGGCCTCATGCATATAAATGTTTAGAGGCTCAAAAATGTCCATGCTTAAAATTTCCTGCACTTTGCTATGAACTGGGAGCCACGAGTGGTATCATACAAGTGAATATATGTACATGGCCATCTTGCTTTAGATGTCTATATTAACCGCGCTCTTTGGCCTAACCACTAGGATGAGGTGGCAACACTTTGCATAAGAATAAATATAAAGGTGCATATAGTGCATAAACCAATAATTGTATATGGGTACTACAAACACTAAAGTGCTTAATTAAATGAATGTAAATAAGGTGCATTAATAGAAATGGCCCCTAGGGGTCAGGATAACTCCAAACTTAATATGCATAACAATAAACTGTGCAATGTGATTCTTAAAGTGGAGTTCCACCCAAAAGTGGAACTTCCGCTTTAAGCACTCCTCGCCCCCTTACATGCCACATTTGGCATGTCATTTTTTTGGGGGGGGAATGGGTACCCGCTTTTCAGAGGGACTTCCTGTCCCTCTTCTTCCTTCCATCGCCTGGCCGCCTAGGTGACTCCTCCTCTCTTCCTAGGTGGCTCCTCCCTCCTGGCAATCTTCTGGGACACGTCATAGGTCCCAGAAGATTGCCTGGCCACTAGGAACGCGCAGCGCGACTTGCGCATGCGCAGTGTGTGCCCGGCCGTGAAGCCGGGCCGGGTGCACACACTAGGAATGGCGGGGCCGTCGGGAGGAGGGGGGAGATGAGCGAAGCTTGGGGCACAGCTATCGCTGGACTGGGAGACAGGTGAGTGTGTGTTTATTAAAAGTCAGCAGCTACACTTTTTGTAGCTGCTGACTTTTAATAAACAAAAAAATGTGTGGAACTCCGCTTTAATATAGTACAAAATGAATAAAATAAAAAGGACTGTGAATCAATCATAAAGTCCAACTCAATGTGCAAATTTAGCAAAACTGTATCCGATGGATAATAGATAGTGGTCCTTAATACCCTGTGCAATATGACAATGAACAATAAAAAGTCCAACTTCAATGTGCAAAATAGAAACGTTTTGTTCAGTATATATATGGATGAATATCAAATGCAGAGTAAGGTGATTTCACAATCTCCATTGAATTGCCAAAAGTGCATCAATCCAGATCTTCAGATGAAGTAAAGTGACTGTGCAATCCTCCACCAGTGAAAGATGACAGAAATGCCTACTTACCAGATCCCTGTGATCCCACATCCCCATTCCTCCTGGAGGAAGGTGGAGTGTAAGCAGCTTGCTGTTGCTGTTTCAAGATAGACCCCAGTCAGGAAGAATGTCTGCCCTGTGGGAGACTTCAGCCCGTGTAAGGGGGATTCGATTTGGACCTCGACTGCTGACACCGTGGGAACTCCTACTTAACCACAGGCGCTTCTGATCTCTGTGATGGGGATCACAGGGATCTGGTAAGTAGGCATTTCTGTCATCTTTCACTGGTGGAGGATTGCACAGTCACTTTATTTCATCTGAAGATCTGGATTGATGCACTTTTGGCAATTCAATGGAGATTGTGAAGTCACCTTACTCTGCATTTGATATTCATCCATATATATATACTGGACAACAAACTTTGCTATTTTGCACATTGAAGTTGGACTTTTTATTGTTCATTGTCATATTGCACAGGGTCATAAGGACCACTATCTATTATCCATCGGACACAGTTTTGCTAAATTTGCACATTGAGTTGGACTTTATGATTGATTCACAGTCCTTTTTGGCCCTAGTATATGTATGAATGTGAGTTAGGGACCTTAGATTGTAAGCTCCTTGAGGGTAGAGACTGATGTGAATGTGCAATATATATGTAAAGCGCTGCGTAAATTGACTGTGCTATATATTAAGAATCACATTGCACAGTTTATTGTTATGCATATTAAGTTTGGAGTTATCCTGACCCCTAGGGGCCATTCCTATTAATGCACCTTATTTACATTAATTTAATTAAGCACTTTAGTGTTGCCACCTCCTCCTAGTGGTTAGGCCAAAGAGCGCGGTTAATATAGACATTGTTACAAACCTTTTTGGGCAAAACCCATTCACACCAGCAGCTCTACCAGAATAAGTTCTTTTTGCGCTGGCTTAGGAAATTTCCTTCATTTATTTATTATCTTGCTCTAGACGTCTGCCTGGTGCCTGTGAAATACTGGGGGTGCACCTAGGATACACTGTCCCGGTATCTAGTATCTTTCCTTTTCTCTCACCCTGTCAGGAGAGGTGCTTTTCGATAGGAATGGTGCCTGTGCGAACATTTCTTTGATGTTTTTTATCGATTTGTAAGTATTACCATGCAACTCTCCTGTAAATGCACTCTCTATAATACATGTGATGGTTAATTACCATGATGTTATTTTCTGTAACATTGAAAGTAATCATACGCTCTTATTATTATAGAGAATCACATTCAACTAAACTTTTATACCTCAGAAGAAGGACTATAAGCAGTCCGAAACATGTCAGGTCTGCATGTTTGGACTATCCAATGACCAATCCCCACTGTTTCTTGTTTGTGGACGACCACGGAATTTACCACGTGCAAGTTTGGTACAAAATATGATTTTGGCCTATTGTGTTGTTATTCACACCTTTTGTCTCTATGTACAATTTTAACTTTGTAATAAAATAATTCATGCTTTTGTATACTCAACATGGTTGTGTCTGCATCAATCCAAAAGGGTGTCTATTCAGGACACTTGCGTTTTAGTTTTTCTTTTTTACCTTTAAAGCGGATTGGAACAACGTGGTCATACACCTATACATTCCTCAAATTGTTCTTTTTCTTTGCTCTAGACGTCAGTTTCCAATAAAAGAATACTATTTTCCATACATTTTTCTGCATGCACATAAACTCTTGCCTGTTGTAACTCTCCCAATGACATCTGCATAGCTCTTTCAGGGATATCTGTGGCGATCCTGTTGCTGTGATGTTTATTACACATTTGTTATTCTCCTAGTCACATCTGCTATGACTTCCTTGACCCAGACTATTTGCTTTGTGCTACTCACCTTAGGAAATCACTGTTTCTATTTTAATCTCCTTATTTAGCATTACACTCCAACCCTTTAAATTGTGCTAAAGGGTTCTAAAAAGGCTTCTGGCAGCATGTATGGCCATTACTATGGCTGAAAAGGGAGAGGGCACTTGAACAAACCTTTATACTTTATGTTGCTTGGTCTTTTGGGAACGGTCAGCTAAATGTATGAATGCTTACATCCAATGAGTATATAAGAGACAGTAAACAACAAATCTGATCTTATATCTGTTCTGTCATTAAAAAATACAGCAATTTCTCCTGTGTTGGGGTGTCAACACCCATCTTTTTCATTTACAATATCTGCATTTTAAAGCGTTACTCCACTTTTGTTGAGAAAAAAACATTCCCCTCTGGGTGATCTATGTACATTGCAAGGATTATAACAACCTTTGTTGCCGATTCCTACCTTTTGTTATTCTGAAAAAAAAATCCCTGTTTGTTCCTCTGTGCCTCTCTGCTAAGTGGGTCTAATGGGAGTGGTTTCATAATTATCAGTCAGCTGTGGCAACAGCAGAGCACTAATGAGGAAATCTACCGGGCCTGCATCCCTTTAGAAGTGTTCTTATTGGAGGTATCTCACCAAAAATGACATTTTTGTTGCAGGGGATGCCTGAAATCTGACTTGTATCTTAAGCAGACCTCTGGGAAAATTGGTGAGCCAATCACACAAGCAGGAAATTATGTTTCTGAGGAGTGGTCAGTACACATTCTGTTAAGTGTTAAATTTTCTTTATTTGCATTTTTTCCCCATGAAAGTGGAGTTACTCTTTCATTTGTGAAATCAGATTGTCCAAAATAGTCTAAATCCCATGTATCTGTTGGTACCTTAAGATATGCTTCTTTTAATTCTAATATTGATCTCTTGTGTGTATATTCCATTTTTCATGGCCTTATTTGTTTCCATTACAGAACAGTAATGCAATACAAACATACCATATTTTTTGTGAAATACACAGATTCTTAATAAAAAACAATTATTTTCAATGAACACTTTTCAGTGTGAAACAAGTAACATAAAACTTCTTGGATTACTTAGAAAACTACCAGAATATATTTCTTTATTTTCTTGTTGTCTACATCACGTGTCTAAAAACTAGCTTTAAAAAATAAATAAATAAAATTAAAAGAACAAGCACAGCTACATCAATTTTCTTTATTTTTTATGTACTACTTTAGCTATGATTGCAAGCATTTACATTGTTTTACATACCCCATTAGACAATGCAGTGTATTACAATGAGCTCTCATACATTTTGTTTAGTTCTATTAGCATAAAGCGAGCATATTACTGTCTACATTACCATATATGATATAATGGCCTGTGAAACATTTGTTTCACAGTACATTTGGCTGTTTTATTTCATCTTCCAAATAATGAGGGTTAGGATATATTGTCATCCCTTTTAATGGTGGTTGAAACCTTTGTATTTATGGCAGTGATATTGAAAAGTGCTATCAATGGCACTGATCCAGGGATACAGGGCAAACATATGAAACAGCCATTGTATGCAAATGAACAATAATTCTTTTAAGAACTTTTTAAGGTCACATTCTTAAATTCATGCTAATAAATGTTACATGATATACAGTATCACACAAAATAATACTAATTGATAAAAAAGCATTGTAGGCAAACGCATACAAATATGTTAAAACTTTCAACACTTAACTGTGTTGGACTTTAAAAATAGAATTTGCAGTCTGCCCTTGTGTTTAGGTTAATGCAGGTAGGACATATAGTGCAATAAAGCATAGAAATCAATTTAATTTTAGTGTAATGAGATAATTTAATATATTCACATTGATTACCATGACTCAATGTACTTTGCTCATTCCTTTTCACCATTGTGAACAAATGTGTATATAATGAACACAATATAAAAACAAGACTGAAGAAGTTGGGGACACCTTAAAAGTCCCAAACTTTTTCAGTCTTGTTTTGAATATTTGTACTACTGGAACGGGATGCCATTTTGGTCTCCCCCAATCCGTTCCATTTTTTGCAAATTGCATATAACGAGATAAGCAGTTATTTGATGAAGAAAATGCTAGCTTAAAATAATATTTAATGCTATACAAGTGCCTTTCCTTAAAAGTAAAAACATTCAAAACAAAAGAATATAAAGGCATAAATATATGGGCAGGTCAATTTTTATTGCTTTATGTACAAAGTTGTCTATGCTCTACTATCTAAGTAGCCCAATTCTTTTCAAATAAGGGAATGGGGGAGAAATAACGTGATTATTTAGGGATATGTGTACACAAGACTAACTTCCTTAATACATGAAGAGCAAAGCTACTGTACGTGAAAATGCACTGAATTTAATATTAGCATAGTTTATTAAAGCTGGCCATAAATGCTGCACGCACATTGGGCTCTTTGATGATGAATTAAAAAAAATGATTTCTGTTCCACTTTTTTCATTACCTGAAACAGATGGAGTACTCTTGTGTGATTTCTCTGGTGTGTCAAAGAATTGCTGCAACTGATCATGATTGATTGCTTTCATTGTAACAATTGATGTTTAATACAATTTGCTCTGTGGTTTTCAGGGACCCATAATCACCAAGAACTGTTACAACACTGCACACTTAGTTATGATTACCATAAGTCCCTTAAAATGAACAGTATGTATTCATTGCACTAATTTTATAGTATTTATTTTGTAAATCTTAGTCTGACAATTATGTTACCTTTAAGTGAGACTGAGCATTTGTAATAATAATTTGACAAAGTTTTCATAACATCGCCCAGTTCCCTGAAACAGATTGATATTTACAAAAAAATATTAGATATATTTGGCTATGGAATCATTATGAAATTTTCAAGTGTGATCTGCAGGATTTACTTGACTGAAATGTACCAATCTTTTTATATGTCAATGTTTTTATTAAATTTTGTGAAGAACAAAGCATTGTCATCATAAAAAGAGATAAGAACAAAATCAAAGATTGGTACATGTATAGTAAGCTGGTTTAAACAACGCAACATAACATCGAAGTAGAGAGATTACGTCCTATGTTATAACTATATCCTATGTATCATTATAGGATTATTTTAGTATATGAAGCACCTATCTTATACCCCCCACACACCAATGAGAAAAAACTGTGTTGTGGGGAGAGCAGGGCTTCTAGGTCCCTGAGGGGTACCATTGCAGATTCTAATTCCTGCCATGAAGATATATTTGAGTGGTTAAATCACTGTTTGCTTTGTGCTAGGTTTGCAGCCAAATAGTAATCGTAGATTTGTACATGGCTCACTCCTCCCACTGCTCTTGTCTTAATCAGTTTGCCAAAGGCACACCTAGCCTTTCTGCCCTGCCAAAAATATGAGTTTATCATCGATTGTAGTGTATTGAAGTATGACTTTAAGACTGTAATGGGCACAGTTCTAAATATGTATAAAATTTGGAGCAAGATCTGCATCTTAAACATCCTGTCCAAGACAATTCATGTTGTGCTAGATGAGAGAGACTTACCTTAAGCCCTCCTAGTCAAGGAATGTAATTGGATGAGTAGAGGGAGTCTGGAGATTTGGTGAGTGTTATACCCAGGTAAGGGATGCCTTCATCTTTCCAGGAGAATGGATAGGTAGTCTGAAGTTTCTCCCTAGTTCGTTCGTCGAGCCCTAGGTCTAGAATATTTGATTTTGATTTGTTCACTTTATAGTAGGAGATACCATTGAAGAGTTTAAGTGATTGATATAGCACTGATAGTGACTCTTCTACAATGGATATCATGAGGATGATATAATCTGCAAATAGACTTATCACATGTTTCTGTTGTTCTAGTGAGATACCTTGAATTTTAGGGTGTTGTTTCATATGGGAAGCCAGGGGTTCCATAAGTAGGTTAAATATTAAGGGGGACAGTGGGCAACCTTGCCTAGTTCTGCTAGAGATCTGAAAAGGTTGTGAGAGCATGCCCAATGTATATACCAGCATTTTAAGAGTGTCTGTCTGAGGTATCTCCAGTGAATCCAGACATGCAGAGCAAGGAGCAGAGAAGGCGTTTTGGTTTGGTCCACCAAGTTAATGATGTCAATCATTCTACTTGTGATAACTGTCTCCCCTTGGTAAAACCCGACTGGTCAGGGTTAATAAAAAGTGGTATAATGTCTGCCATACGCAAAGCAATATGTTTTGCAAATATTTTAACATCATTATTTAGTATTGAAATTGGTCAGTAGTTTTGGGGTTTGTCTGGTGTTTTACCTGGTTTCAGGAGAGTAACAATTAGTGCCTCTAACATTTCAGGAGAAAATGAGTACGAGACTGCAGCTTTTTCAAAAACTTCCCATAGGTGTGGGCCTAGTTGGTTCTGAAAAGTCTTGTAATACTCCCCTGTAAGTCCATCAGGCCCAGGAGATTTGTTGTTAGGCATGGATTTGATCATTTGAAGAATTTCTTGGACAGTGAATGGGGCGTTATGTGCTTCTAATTGTTTCTTTAATAAAGATGGGAGATGTATGGTTTCAAGGACATTCTCAATGTCTTGAGAAGTAGGTTGGGGTGTGGAGCTGTCTTCTTTTAAGTTGTACAATGCACTGTAGTATGTACTAAAGGCATTTGATATGCCTTGCGGGTCATATATTTGTTCATGAGATACAGGGTGCTGGATAAAGGGTATCAGCTTCTAACCTCAGCTTGTTCAATCAAGCTTTGACAATAAAACATTGAAGCTGATTGGTTTCTGTGTTGAGCTGCACCAAATTTTGCACTTTCAAGCTTTAGTAAATCAACCCCTATGTCTTAGAGAGGACAGTTTTGTGCTAGTTTGAGGGGAGGGATTTTGCTTGTTCAGTGTTTCTGAAGCAGAAATTTCACAGGTAATGTTTTCGAATTGCTGCTGTCTCCTCCTCCTATCCTGTGCCCCCAGCTGAATAAAGACCCCTCTGACGAATGCCTTGTGGGCATTCCAAAATGTGAATGGATTTTTTTGGGGGGATTTTGTGTTAAGTGCAAAGAATTAAGACAGTTTATCTTCTACAATTTTCCTCGTCTGTGGGGAATGAATGATTCCAGCATTGGCCCCCCCACACAAACGAGGAGTTTGGAGGATACTGATCGCTTATAGACAGTGAGGTAGACTTGGGCAGAGTGATTCTTTTTAGTGATTCGAATCACTGAATCAACTCACGACTCAGTTCCTCCAAGCTAAAATTAAGGCTCATGAACTTCAGTCCTGTGATACACTCAGTCAGTAAAGTCAACATATTAGATATTAAATAACGTTATTTTGCTGCAATAAATGTTCTCTGCAATACAGCAAAAAAAAGAAAAAAGAAAAAAAAACATACCTTGAATTATACAAAAACCATTAAAAAATAACGTTTAAATGGATCCTGAGCTGAACGCACTACTGTGCAAATCACATGTCTATGCAATGCAAATTCAGCCATACAGATCAGTATGGCTGAATTTGCATCACATTCGGACCAAAGTCCGAATCACATTCGGACCAAAGGACCCTTTTTTTGGTCTGCATCAGAATTGGATTGCATGGGTGTTCACCCTCATGCGTTCACATTCCTCTCTGAATTGACAGTTTGCACTGCGATATGTGAACTGATATGGGGTGTCATTATTTTTTTTTTTATTGTAATTCCTTTATTGAACCATAGGTTGCATTATACATAACAGACCAACAGTATTTCAGGGTGTCATTAACTTTGTATTGGCACTCCCAGTGATGTGTGAACTGCCTGCGAATCAAGTGCGATGCAGGAACGCAGTGGATTTGCAGGGTTTACCACATGATCGCACCATTCAGAGACTTCTCACAGCAGCTCATGAATCTAATGTGCTCTGATGAGTCATTCATAAACTAAGGAGCCATGCTGCTGGTTCATAGTTACATAGTTAGTCAGGTTGAAAAAAGACACAAGTCCATCCAGTTCAACCAAAAAAAAAAAAAAACATTTTTATACATATATACACATATATATATATATATACACACATACACACACACATATATATATATATATATATATATATATATACATACATACACATACATATACACATACACACATACATATATATACATATATACATATACATACAAACATACATACATATACATACCCATATATACACATACACAACCAAATAATCCCATATACAATCCTTCACCCACAGTTGATCCAGAGGAAGGCAAAAAACCCCAGCAAAGCATGGATCCAATTTGCTATAACGGGGGAAAAAATTCCTTCCTGATTCCCCGAGAGGCAATCGGATTCACCCTGGATCAACTTTACCTAAAAATTTTAGTACCCAGTTATATTATTTACATTAAGGAAAGAATCCAGGTCTTCTTTAAAGCAATCAACTGTGCTGGCCAAAACCACCTCTGGAGGGAGTCTGTTCCACATTTTCACAGCTCTTACTGTGAAGAAACCTTTCCGTATTTGTAGATGAAATCTTCTTTCCTCTAGACGTAAAGAGTGCCCCCTTGTCCTTTGTGATGACCTTAAAGTAAATAACTCCACACCAAGTTTACTATATGGAC
>BLSH010125176.1:14590-41768 GCA_018402905.1 Glandirana rugosa
CAAAAACAAAAAACCCCCAAAAAAGAAACGTCGAAAAATTGTAAAAAAAAGACAGTGAAAAATTTATCGAAAAAAAAAGAAAGGAAGGAAATCTGACGATTAATTCCCCTCACCAATTAACCGGTGTCCACTAAGTTAAGGATATTTCGAGAGACAACTCGAGTAAAGTCTCAAACGAGTAGAACTCGAACGATTGAGAAACGAACTACCTGGAGACTCGTTCATCTGGAACTGATTCACCACTCAATTTTTGGTCTCAAATTGGTGAACGGCTGGCGGCTAGCCGTAGACTGCCGCTGTTTCACCGCGCAAGGGCGTTTAGCGGCAGTATGGCGCGCGCTCACTATACACGTTCCCGCAGCCGCCGTCGTATGACGGCGATTTGCGGGAACGCGCCACTTTGTCGCCGTCAGATGCCGATCGGCGGTCGGCAAGTGGTTAAACTCTGGTTTTTAACTCACCACTTAGTCAAGGTCTACTTGCTCAGAGGTCCATCAAGCAAAGAGTTAGCAAGCTCAAGATGAGCAAACTCTGAAATGAGCTCAACAGAGAGCTTTATAGGAATTGAATCACCTGTGGCCAATTAACCACTCCCCTTAATTAGCAGTCTAAAGGAAGGAAAGAAAAAAAAAGCTATTTAAAAAGTGACAGAAAAAAAATGTTAAAAAGCTGCAAAGAAAAAACCCCCAAAAAACAAAAACTCCAAACACAGCAAACACCAGCAGTCAAAATCAAAGCTGTTTCACTCAAAGATTCCCACTCCTTTGCTCTTAACCAGTAAGTTCAGGCAAAAGCTGAACTTGAAAACTGAACTGAAAAGTTCACACAACTCATGAATATAATGTGCTCTCTTGAGTCAGTTAAACTCATGAATTATACTGTTGGCTCACATAACTCACTCATACATTCAGGAGTTATACTGTTGGCTCACACAGCTCATGAGTCACTCATAGATTCAGGAGTTATACTGTTGGCTCACACAGCTCACGAGTCACTCATAGATTCAGGCGTTATACTGTTGGCTCACAAAACTCACGAGTCACTCATAGATTCAGGAGTTATACTGCTGGCTCACACAACTCATGTTACAAAACAGAATGTTGATACTTGTGTGCTCTCTTGAGTCAGTTAAACTCAGGAGTTATACTGTTGGCTCACACAACTCACGAGTCACTCATAGATTCAGGAGTTATATGTTGACTCACACAACTCACAAGTCACTCATAGATTCAGGAGTTATACTGTTGGCTCACACAACTCATGAGTCAGTCATAGATTCAGGAGTTATATGTTGACTCACACAACTCATGAGTCACTCATAGATTCAGGAGTTATACTGTTGGCTCACACAACTCATGAGTCACTCATAGATTCAGGAGTTATTTGTTGGCTCACACAGCTCATGTTAGAAAACAGAATGTTGATACTTAATGTTGATACTTGTGTGCTCTCTCTCTCTTTCACAGACTGGACTGGCTGCTGCCTGCCTCACACATAGACATCATACAAAAGAGAATCTTGTATGCTCTGTAATTTATTTGGAGACTTGATGGCTCACACAGCTAATCCTGGTATAGCTCATTATGCAAATCATGAGCTGAGGCTGCTGTTTTCAACTCCCTCCCTGCTCATCCTGAAAGGTGAGGATCTTTGACAATGAGTTGAATCAGATTCACTTTCATGATTCAACTCATTCAAACTCTGCAGTGAGTTGAGTCACTGATTCCATTCAGTGATTCACTAGCCAAGCCTACAGTGAGGTAGAGGGGGGGGGGGGGGGTGTGCATGCGTGCTGGATGTTCGCCCAAACCGGCAGGCTCACTCCCAAAGGGGTCAGAAGCAGTTCCCTTGTAAGATAGAAGATTGCCAGGACTGAATAGAGGAAAGGCCACACCCGGCAATATGGCGGCAGGTCGGGAGTGACACCGATGGGACCGCACAACGCCAGTTTACATATAGCCTGGGTGCAGGCTATCAGGTACCGCCACCACCCCATTTCTGACAGGGGAGAATGAGCTACACATAAGGACTGACTCAGGGCCCAGCTTGGAGCAGTGAAACTCTCTCCATACATAGTAGCACAGCCATCCCCCAGACAGGGGATTCTGTAGGGCATTAAGTACTGCAACGAGCCCCCTCTTTGAGCTGGGTGTATTTCCTCACCTCACACAGTGCAGCTCCTTCCAAGTAGCGGATTCTGGGCCACATAGGAGTTGGAGCAGAATTCCTCTCGGATTTGGGTTTCTGTTGCACTTTCAACCATCAAGCCACACTCAGCCAGGAGAGCCTGATCCTAACAAGGCCCAACTAGAAATCCCTGTTGGTGCTGAGTGACTTTCTCCCTCACATTCAACATAGCTTCATCCTCCTTTTGGTGGTGACTTTTGGGCATTCTTCACGGCACCCCTGACATTCCCACAATTCTACTACTCCCCATCTGAACCCACGGTCTCCTTACAGTGTGACTCCACGTCTCAGCAACATTTACTCGCATGTGGACCAAAACTGTCAAACGCAACCTGCAGTCGCATTACAGCCCACCATCAGACAATACCTTTGCTCACACGCAGGCTGAAAATCCTTTGAGGTAGCCTTGTCAGACCTCCCTGGATCTCCTTCATGGCAAGACTCCCCTCAATCTGAGCTGGTAGGGGGGCCATCAGCCCACTAGCCCAGGGAGAGCCCCTATCACCTGCATCTACAGTCGCTCTCCTCAACCACACTATCGATGAAATTCTCATGTCACCCTCCACAGCACCGATCTACCGCTCCACCACCCTCCAGGGTAAAGATCAACATGCATCTCAGCACCAGGACATGTCCCTCATGTTCCAGAAATTTGCGGAGCTACTGGATAAGGGCCTTGCCCAAAGTGCGACAAAGACCACTTCTGAAATCAAATCAGACTTACAAATGCTGGGTTCTCGCATTGATAATGTAGAGATAAAAATGGACACCACCGTTAATAGGGTTAACCAAACTCAGATCTGATCCAGGAAATGTACAACCATCTGGAAGGAGCCTTGGCTAAAATTGATGATCTTGAAAAATAGGTTGAGGAGACTTAACTTCAGGGTCAGGGGCCTACCAAAGAACGTTACAGATGTTTCAGAAGCTGTCCATTCCATGATCAAAACCCTTATCCCAGACATCCGTCCACACAAAATCGAGCTGCACCGGGCCCACAGGGCACTGGGCCCCCCCGCTCAGATGGCCTTCCATGGGACATTGTAGTGAAACCCCACTACTATAGCACCAAGGAGGAAGTGATGAAAAGAGCCTGTTCTACCACCCATGTTCAAGTCATGGGCCACACAGTACAAATTTTTTGCGGACATCTCCCCTTTCACCATCTAAAAACGGAGATCCCTCAAACCTCTCCTCACAGTAATGTCTCAGAAGGACATTAAATATTCGTGGCAATTTCCTTTTGGATTAAAATTCGACTACCACAAAAAGTCATACAGATTCTCCACACTTCAGGAAGGGGAGTCTCTACTACAACAAATGGGAATCATCTCCAAAGACCCTCCCTCACCGATGCAAACATCCTCCTCCAGCTTGTTCAAGGGAGCACCCCCTTCTAGCCCACTCACTACCCTCTGGCAGAAACCCAGGTCTAAGAAGGTCAAAGAAGGCGCCCCCCCCCATGAGAGGGATCTAACGAGTTTCTCTTCCCCTCATCTCCAATACTGGAGACTGGTTCTCATGGGCCGCTGTTTTGTTCCACCCACTCGGTCATGGGACTCATATTACTTTACGAAATTTGTTTACCCCCTTAATTCCATCACCTTACTAGGTTCTTAGCCTCTATATGGACCCTCAGCAGGACCTTAACCAATGCACACCTAGCTTTGCTTCTTTACTTTGGGAGGCCTCCTCCTTCTCAATGAACAGTGAAGGTTACAGCATAGTTTACAGAGGGCCAATCTTCAGGTTTCCGTTACTGTTCATATAGAGATTTTATTGTATACTTAGTTTCTTGATAAAATTCTCCCTTACCTAGGGGTATGCATTCTGCCTTCCATAACTAACCTATATGCAGCAAACTATCCTCCCATGTTTCAAAAATTGGGATATGAAATGCAGACATGGGACAAACTAGGGCTCTCATGGTTGGGCAGGGTCAATTCTATTAAAATGAATTTGCTTCCGAGGCTCCTATACCTTTTTCGGTCACTCCCCATTCCGATCCCCAGAGACCCTCTCAAAAAATTCCAAGCTAAAATCATATGCTTCATTTGGGGTAACAAAGGCCATGGATTAAACAAAGAGACCATGTTCCGGACCACGGATCAGGGAGGTCTGAATCTCCCAAACTTACTGTGGTGCTATCAAGCCGCCCAACTTTCCTAACTCTCGATCATTTACTCCAAAAGCGCACACCCCGACTGGGTTTGTCTAGAAAGACAAGCAATCCCCAAAACAACTCTTGATCATTTACTCCAAAAGTGCACACCCCGACTGGGTTCGCCTAGAAAGGCAAGCAATCCCCAAACACACCATTGACTTTCTGCTGTGGTGTCCTCCCAAAGCGAGGCCCCCTGTCCTGGCCCCTACCCTATCTCACTCCCTGGCCCTTTGGGATAGTATCAAAAACAACACCAACCTGACCTCCTCCTGGCGGCCACTCTCTCACTTATTCCATAATCCAATTTTCCCTCCTGGGATGGACATTATGGCTTTCCGATAGTGGCTAGACAAAGGCCTGTACAGAATTGGACATTTTGTCAACTCCATGGGTTCACTCTCTGTGGCACACTGTATGAGTAAATTAGACATGCCTGTGTCAGAGAGATTTAGGCTCCAACAAATTTCCCACTTCATCAGATCACTGTGGAAAGACAAATCCTCCCCTTTTTCGTTAACAGCCTACGAAACCTGGTGCAGTCAGATCATGGAGCAGAAGGGAGGCATATTAGTGATTTACCGATCACTAGCCTCCTCCTCTGAAAAAGCATGATGCATGAGGGTGTCAGGGATACCATATGCAGGCATCCAGCAGGAATTCCTCGAAAGGAACAACAAACTGCTACAGGAGACACTGTCTCGGGCACAGGAGCACTATAAGATGGCTTTTGACAAAAGGAGGTGTGGGGAACTGGACTTACAACCAGGTGACCGGGTCTGGTTGGCAACCAAGAACCTGAGACTGTCTTGCCCATCAAAAAAACTGGGCCCAAGATTCATTGGCCCTTTCCCCATGAAGAGAAGAATTAACAGGTTGGCGTATGAATTGGATCTTCCACCTTCCCTGCGGGTCCATCCAGTGTTCCATGTCACCCTGCTAAAACCCGTGATCCAGGACCCCTTCCCAGATTGGAGGACGGCTCCACCAGAGCCGATCCTTGTGGATGGTGAGGAACAAGTTGAGGTGGAAGCCATGCTCAATTTCAGAAAAAGGGGTGGTTCCACCCAGTTCTTGGTTAAATGGAAGGGGTATGGGCCCGAAGAAAGCTCATGGGAACCTGAGGACCATATCCATGCTGAAGAACCTGTTAAGTCGTTCTGGAGGAGACTCCCGATCTAAGAGCCTGTTTGGGCATCCAGATGCTGCCCCTTGGGGGGGCAATGTAAGGAAACATCTATGGCCATTGGAATGCCTGTGCGTGGGCGCACGTAGCGTGTGGACACACGTATGCACCGGCACTGGCGCCAAAACGGCCCATTTAAGCTGACAGTGCCCTGCAACCAGTGCTGTCCATTCTACAGCATCCCAGTGTTCCGTAGTAATCTGTTCTGAGATTTCCAGTTTATCTGTGACCCGGCTTTACCCTGTATCTGTTTGAACGACCCCCAGCTTGCCTACGACCATTCTCCTGCCTGACCCTTCTGTACTTCAGTTGCTCACCTGCCTGCACCCGACCACCCATCTGCCTGCTCCTCCTGTACTGCTCTGCCCGCATGTTGTTGACCCGGCCTGTACCACCACTCTTCAGTCTTGCACAAACCTCAGGATGACATCTCACCACCTTCTGTGTCCGATCCAGCCCTCATGCCCCCCTGCGCTCTAGCACTGCCTGTCTGTCTACCAGGGGTTCTGGCACCAGGGTATCACGTACCTGGTGGATGAGTCTGACTTATGCAATGGGTAACCTCCCATACGACCCTGACTTGGGAACCCCTGGTAGAATAGACAGGTGGCTCTGGAATGTAGGATGGCACGAGGGTTGGACTGGGTCACTGGTGTTGGTAGAGTCCGTTGGTGCACTCGTGCACTAGAAGCGTGGTCGTACAGGCCGGATCATTAAGCTGGCTGGCAGTGCAGTACAGAAGGAGCAGGTGGATGGATGGTCGGGTTCAGGCAGGGTCGTCAACAGGCAGGCAGCAGAAGTATAGGAGGGTTAGGCAGAAGAGTGGTCGTAGGCAATCCAGGGGTCGGCACAGGCAGAAATCTGCAAAGTCAGGCAGGCCGGGTCACAGGAACAGATAATCAGAATACAGGCAGATCAGGAACACACACCAAATGCTATAGATCAGACAGCACTTGCTGCAGGGTGTGCACAGCTGAAATAGAGCCATTTGGCGCCGTTTCTGACGCACAAGTGAACACGTGCGGGCGTGCGCGGACACGCAATTAGCGCTAAAGAGTCCAAAAGAGCAGGATTTCTCTAACACAGGGCCATAAGAGAGGTTGCCTACTGCATAAGTCAGACTCTACCATCAGGTATGTGACACAGTGTGTCTTCATCAGTGCCCATCGGTGCCGACTCATCAGTGGCCATCAGTGCCACCTCATCAATGCCCATCAGTGCAGCCTATCAGTGCCCGTCAGTGCAGCCTTATGAGCGCACATCAGTGAAGGGGAAAAATTACTTATTTGCTAAATTTTATAACAGAAACAAAGGAAACATGTTTTTCATTTGTTTAGCAAAAAATAAAATAACCAAGTGGTGATTAAATACCTCTAAAAGAAAGTTCTATCTGTCTCAAAAAATGATAAAAATGTCATATGGGTACAGTGTTGCCTGACCACGCAATTGCCTTTCAAAATTGTGACAACACTGAAAGCTGAAAATTGGCCTGGGAAGGAAGGGGATAAACATGTCCAGTAGGCAGGTGGATAAGAAGCAACTGCAGTGCCTGAAAGAATACAAATGAGAGGTGAATGGTCTGACAGAACTATTTGTGCAAAGAGCGTACCCTAGAACTCTGTTGGAACACAATGCCAAAGAGATTTTAGTTCTAAAGAGAGCAGATCTTTTGAAACCTAATTGTTGTTTGAGGAAACAATCAAATACTGCACTTGTCGACAAGGATTTTGCTATTCTCCTGAATTACAATTCTCAGACTCACAAAGTACAACAAATATTAGGGATCTGGCCTTTTCTTCTGGTACAATAATTTTTATTGTGAAAAAGAATAATAAACATTCACCCATGCAGGGGTATTGTGCAGTGAGTAAAACAGTGAAGTAACTGTAATTGGTATTACCTATCCACATGGGATCACCCAGAGGTCCATGTAAATTCCTGAGGAATCTGGCCTATTCCTAAAGGGGAAAAACACTTGAACCCATTTTACCAGAAAAAAAACACAGTTTATTATTAAACATATCCTTAAAGGATGCCCCGTGATCTAAGAAAACAACACCGGGTGGGATCAAATTTTATCCAATAGGGGGTTTATCCAATGCTTGAAGTGTTATATGGTATAACAGCATATGGTTTTTTTATGGTTTTTATGGTCAGTAAAAACCAATACCAGGTGAGCTGCTCCTTCCAGGAGGTACCGCCATTCCTCCAAAGCCAACTTGATGGCCAGCAATTCCCTATCACCGACATCATAGTTCCAGCAAGATGGTGCACCACCACATTATGGGTGTCAGGTCCAAGCATTCCTAGATGAACAGTTTCCTGGAAAGTGGATTGGTCGTCGTGGGCCAGTTGAATAGCCCCCAAGGTCTCCCGATCTGACCCCCTTAGACTTTTATCTTTGGGGTCATCTGAAGGCAATTGTCTATGCTGTGAAGATACGAGATGTGCAGCACCTGAAATTATGGATACTGGAAGCCTGTGCTAGCATTCCTCCTGCGGTGTTACTATCAGTGTGTGAAGAGTGGGAGAAGAGGGTTGCATTGACAATCCAACACAATGGGCAGCACATTGAACACATTTTATAAGTGGTCAGAAACGTGTAAATAACTCATGAAAGAATAACGTTACGTTAAAACCAAGCACACCATTGTTTTTCTTGTGAAATTCCCAATCAGTTTGATGTGTCACATGACCCTCTTCCTATTGAAAAAACAAAAGTTGGATTCAAAATGGCCGACTTCAAAATGGCCGCCATGGTCACCATCCATCTTGAAAAGTTTCCCCCCTCACATATACTAATGTGCCACAAACAGGAAGTTAATATCACCAACCATTCCCATTTTATTAAGGTGTATCCATATAAATGGCCCGCCCTGTAGTTTGATTACTAGAGACGGTCTGATTAGTGAAGAGTGCTGTTTCGGAAGTGGTATGGCTGTTGAGATTCTAAGTAAGCTTAGGCTTAGGTGTCACCTGGTGGGGGGTTGTTGAATGTTGAAAGGGGAAGTGGTATCAAGTGAGTTCCCCATTCCATGGTTTAGATCTGAGATTCAAAGATTGGGGAAAACTTGAGATTCCTATCATTGATGGGGTCATAATCAGTAGGCTATTCCTTATGGGAGTCACCTTATAGAACTGTAGGTATCCAGTATGAGTATGCCCTTATGTGGTCCAGGTGATAAGAGGGTAGCAAGTCTTGGGGCACAAGGATCTGTGGCCATAGTCCATATAGGTTATAGTGTGGTTTGCCCACTGAGGGGGTTGGAGAAAGGAGTTGGTAACACAAGAAGTTCGTATGGTAGATGGTGCTATATAGGAGACCCTTTGTGCGGATCGGTGGAAGAGGAATGGATTAAGTTTGTGAGCACCATGAGTGTTATTGGGGCTTTTGCTCAGCTTAGCAAGCCCGGTGAAGTAAATACCCTGAGGAGAGGACAGGGTCTGAGTTGTCAGAGGGACATGGTAGGAGAAAGTGGACTTTGGGAGTGGATCTGGGGGTGCTTGTGGGTAAACAGGGGTTTTGAGAAGAAAGTGTATGGATCAATCCTCTTCAGGTATTTGGTGGGCGAACAAAGAGGGGAGTGTACCGACCTTGATCCGTTGTCTTCAGACCAAGCTCGGTGCCAGTTCTCTTTAGGCGGAGAGCCAGGGCCTTCGGTGTGCTGGGGATGCAGTTGGGCTGTTGTTTCTTGGAGAGCCTTGGGCTACTGTAAGCGGCTATAGTGGCATAAGTGAACATCAGCTTCTTGGTCCCCGATGGCCTGCTTCGCTGATGTCTTTCATTGACGTGCCGTTCCTCATTGGGGGTAGGGGGAAGTCGCTGTACCAATCTGGCAGCTCTACCTGTGGGATCTCTAGTACATTGCAGGAGTGATCCAGGTCCTCCCGCACTCTCAGGGTGGCAGTGAGACCTTGGTTGGTTGCCGAGAGGCAAAATGGGAATTTCTATCTATAGCTGATCGATCTGGAGCGTAGGAGATCCAGTAGGGGTCTCAGGTCCTTTCTTCTTTGCAATGTGATGGTGGAGAGATCCTGGTAGATTTAAACTTCTGCTCAGTTTGAAATCAAGTGGCCTCTGTTGCAAGCTTTCCTCAGGATCTCTTCTTTTAGGGGGAAGTTGACCAGGCACCATACAACATCTTGCTGGGGGTGAGTTTCTCTGCCACAAAACTTAAGAGCTCTGTGCAGATGCTCTATCTCTATTGGGGTGTCTTGGGGTCTCTCTAAGATGTCGTTGAAGAGGGCGAGGGTCACTGGGGTGAGTCTGTTAGCGTCTAAAGATTCTGGTATACCTCTCACTCTGAGGTAGTGACGCCTGCCACAGTTATACAAATCCTCAGGATGATGGTGCAGCTCTCGCAGATGTATGGCATGCAACTCTGTCATTTGCTGCACTTGACACAGGGGGGCATGATGGCGGGCAGTAGTTTTCTCCACTTCTTCCATTCTGCAATGAATGGCTTAGAAGTTTTCCCTCTGATCTGCGATCGCCACTGGCAGGGTATTCTTGATGTCATCGGCGATCTCCTGGAGCTCAGATATATTTAAGGAACTGGTGTCTCTGTAGCTCAGGGGAGCAGCGCTACTCTCCTGGTGTCTGAGCGGGCTTCTGCTAGCAGAGCGCGACCTTCGGAATGCATCATAGTGTCCCTCTGCTGCTGTTGGAAGCAGAATAGCTCCGGGAAGGTGACATTTAGCAGTGTGAGATGATCCCTGGGTGACCGGCATCTAGTGGCAGATGCACTGCGGTGTGTTCTGCTCATTTCTTACCTCCTCTGCTTTTGTGAATGCCAGACCTCTGGAGACGGAGCTCGTGTTCTAAGTGGCCATCTCTGTCCAGGACCACGCCACTATTTCTTTATTACACAGTCTTACAACAGAGCCTGAATAGTACTGTCACTAACATTGCTACAATGAATGCAGACTGCACCCCTGTTTAATATACTACAAAACAGTATAGTCTGGGCATTACTGTAGGGCTTAACAGTGGTCTGCATATAGGTCAGGCAAAGCACTACTGAATGTTTATTCCAGAGGAAGGGGAGCATTATTCTCCCTAAAACATGTAGAATGATAGCCAGAAAGTGCTGTACTATCATCTTGCATGTGTGGCTTTTTCCCAAGACCTGCTGCCTCATTGGCCATTTGTGAGTGGTGTGTCACCACTCACTAAATCCTGACCCCTCTCCTTCCTGAGCATTCACAGTTACAACAAGGTTGTGCCATCATTTATACTAATTTGCACTCACATAATTTCTGCTTATTTATACTCACAATGCATTGAATCTGTTTTTCCAATAAGGATACTCAGGGGGAGATTAAAGTGTCACTAAATCCCATATCATAAAAAACTATCAAAGCATGCTGTTCATACTCACTCAGTCACTCCGAGGTTTGTTTTTTGTATTCTGCAAAAAAACCTGGTTCATCCTGCTGTTCTCTATCTCCACCTTCTGTTCATGTCCCCAATTCAGCTAGGGATTTTGCAGCTGCGACGGCTACTCTGCACATGCTCAGTTTTCAGTGAGTTGCTATGCTGAGCAATTCTTCCCTATCACATCTGAGCAGCCCATGTGACCAAAGAGTCACACATGTGGGCATATACACAGTGGGCATAGCTCACTCTCCCCTCCTCCTCCATGCCCACTAACCAGCTAACCACAATGGGGATGGAATATTACATGTAGAATGATGGAGGCTTCATCTTCCTCTTATTCTAAAACACATGCTGGAGGGGTGTGGCACAGCCTGTGACTGCCAGAAATCAGCCCACACCATGTTAGTTCCTCAACATAATAAAAATGTGATTTTGAATGTATATTTTTATGTTAATTTAAAACAGCTTATTGATATTATGTATTTTTAATCTGGATTCCAATGGTATTTTTTTTATTTTGAACATGTGACCAGCAGCAAGGACTAGACGCTGCTCCTGCTTATGTTTTCCTGCAGATCGGCTAGGAAAGATCTGGGTCATGTGACAGCTGTATATCAATTAGGAAAAAGATAATTCAATTTTTTTTTATTAAAATAATTACAGTTCTATCATCCACATACAGAAGGGACAGTGTTTAGTATCACTTTAACAAAAATTTGTGTGTACACAGAATCTGATGCAGCTGTGCATAGTAACCAATCAGCCTCTAGGTTTTATTGTCACGGCTTAATTGAACAGGCTTAGAAGTTGATTGGTTACTATGCACAATCTGTGTGCACCAGTTGTAGTAAATCTCCCCCCATTGTATCTCCGTGCATTTAAAAGGCTCAAATATAAAAAGACTTGGTGTTAGAAGGAGGGATTTGGGTTTTTAAAGCACTGGGCTGACTTTTCATTGGAGTACAACCTATATGTTAGCACCTGAATGGAAGGGGGAGAGGTTTATGGGAAAGCTGGAGGAATATTTACACTAGGATTGAGGGGGGAGGGTGAATTAGATTATAATGGGGCAGACAGGTGAGACAGAGGTCAGCCCCTATTGATGGGTGGAATGGGGAAAGATGGGGGGAAGGGCTATGGCAGGTGATATGTTCCCATTTTACAAAAAAACATTGGAAATGGTACTATCTGTACTAAAATAAAAGTAAATATTGTATTCTGGTGAACGTTTAAAATCAGGTGTAGCGCTATCCCCGCAGGAGCTGCTTAAGTATGTGCAGTCCGTTATTCTACCTCTCAACCCCAATAACAGCCCCAGTCCCCTCTGGCACACCTGGCAATAGTGTGAGTGCAAGGATCAATGAGAAAAACACACGTTATTATAAAACACAGAAATTGTCTTTACTGTAATATTTCCGTAGAATAACCATTGGCAATATGTTCAAGGAATACATTAACTGAAGTTATGATCAATATAGCTCAATAGTACATTTAGGCAGCTTTCAGGGGACTCAGAACCTTAGAATAACCCCAGGAGCAGAGCAAACCCTTTAATAACAATATAGTCACAAAAATGGCAATCTGTACCAGATAGGTTACCTTTACTCAAGTTTGGCTCTATGAGTCCAGGCAGGAGGAGTGTAGAAGACTGACCCTCTATGTCAGATCCCTCTCTTCTGTGTCCTATCACCACTGGCCCAATAACAAATATTGTATTAAAATCAACAGTCAATATCTTAACTTTCTAAATAGGCTGTCCCACACATTCACTACATATAGAGAGCCCTGACATGTGTGTGCGAGGCTGTATGGTAATAGTAACTTCAGTCTTTTTGAAGTTAAATATGTCTTGGCATCTTCAGCTAGCTACTCTTGTTGGTGCACTTAAATTCCTGGATAGTAGGCCCAAATAACATAACTGGCCCGGATCGTTAAGTGAAGAATGCAAGATTTTCCTCAGCAGGGTGAAGGGGCAGTGACATCTGTATACAGTGTCTTTCTACTTAAATGGCCTTGTATCCTGAGGCTCTACAAGTGTCAGCAAGATGACTACCAGCAATGATGTCTGTATACAGGGTTTAATATAACTCCGTCTGTGCAGTGTCCTTGTTTCCTGCAAATGGGCAAGAGCCCTCTCACCCAATCATGCGATCGATCAAGGCCCAAACGAACTTCCTGGGACAGGCAAGCTTAGCTTATGGCGACTGGTCACCTCACACTGGAACACTTCTCTGTCGGTGCAGGTGCGTCTGGATGTGCACCTGGGATCCTCTCTCTCTCAAGCTGGATGTCCCGACCAGTCCCAGAGGCCTAAGATCACACGGTGGAAAGACCCAAGAAGCAGCACCCCTCTCTTTGGTCTTTTATCTTCCTCTCCCATGCTTTCATTCAATTCTCCTCATCAAGATGGAGTCTCTCTCTCTCTCTCCTCTCCTCTCTTCCTCTCCCCCTGAGCATGCATTGCATTGTAGTTCCATACTCCATACAAGGCTATGCGGCCGTCTGGTAAGGGGACTTTATATTCCAGAATGTTTTGCAGCCACTTCTTACAGCTTGTTAAAGTCCCATTGATTGGCTCCTGTAACTGCTTCTTTTATTAGTTGTTTCTCTCTATGCTCCCAGAAGCACACCAGAGGAAGTGTAAATTTGATGCTTCTGTGTATCTGTGTTTTTCTACACAGATTACATTAACCAGTTCCACACTGTCTACTGTCTATTTACGGCGGCAGTGTGGACGCTGGCCGAGAATCGCCGTAAAAAGGTGGCAATCTGCAGATGACCGCTAGGGGGCACACGCCCGCCGCACTGCTGAGGGGTGTGCCCCCGGCTTGGGCAGACCCGATGTCCGTCGGTGAGCCGCGATGAGCGGCCACAGGCAAAGAGTGGGAACCGCCGATGTAAACACGGCGGTTCCCCGCTCTGTTAGTGGGGGCATGGGAGATCTACTGATCCCTGTCACTGGGATCAGTTAGATCTCTCGTGCCTATGGTAGCCCAACCCCCCCACAGTAAGAACACACCCAGGGAACATAGTTAACCCCTAGATCTCCCCCTGCAGGTTAACCCCTGCACTGCCAATGACATTTCTACAGTAATCAGTGGACATTTAAATTTCTGATCGCTGTATAAATGTCATTGGTCCTAAAAAAGTGTCAAAAATGTCCGACGTGTCCGCTGCAATATTGCAGTACTGCTAAAAATTGCAGATCGCCGCCATTACTAGTAAAAAATAAAATAAAAACCCCAGAAATTAATTCTCACCATCCGTAAACATGGCCACTTTTGCGCAAACCAATCAATAAACGCAGATTGCGATTTTTTTATCACAAATATGAGGAAGAATATAAATAGGCCAAAACTGGTGAAAAAAAATGTTTTTTTTATATTTTTTTGGATTTGAATTTTAGCAAAAAGTAAGAAATGTGTTTTTTTTTGCAAAATGGTCGCTCTTCTTTTGTTTATAGCGGTGATCAGAAATGACGCAGAGGGGATCAAATACCACCAAAATAAAGCTCTAAGCATTGTACGACCGCTTAATTGTCAGTTAAAGCAACGCAGTGCCGAATCGCAAAAAGTGCTCTGGTCCTAACCTGGGAAATTCTTCCGGGGCTGAAGTGGTTAAGCTCAGTCTGTGAAACAAGAAGGAGGGGGAGACGTTCCACCACAGGGGCTGACATGTACATTTGTCCCTTCTATAAGAGCCTGTGTATCTACAGCTGCCGCTAAGCAAAAGCCGCAGAAATAGCAGGGCACCCGCTACACAGATACAGAGGCGTAGCGTGGGGGGTGCAAGGGGGGCCGGCCGCACCGGGCGCAACATCTGGGGGGGCGCGCTCGCACTCGCAGCTCTCTGCCCCTGCCTGGCTCACTCACTCTCTCTGCAGTGCTGGCTGTGCGAATCCGATCCCAGCCGCCGGGTCGCCGCCCACTGTGGAGGGGGGGGTGCCAGGCGTGTGGTGCGGTGGGTGCGAAGAAAGAGCGAGGGACTATCTGGGGGAGGGACAGTGCAGCGGCCGCCCAGCGCAGTGCTGAGCGCGGGAGAGAACCACACCAGACCAGCCCAGGCAGCAGCAAGAAGAAGCTGGCAGCGGCGGCAGGTGACACAGGCCAGAGAGGAGAGAGGGAGCCAGTGGTGACAGACGCTGCAGGAGGAGGAAAACCTAGGAGGACCTGGAGGAGAAAACCTAGCCTGCTGACTGCTGTGATCGGGTCCGTCCGGGACAGCCGGTGAAAAAAAAGGTAGGAGTCACGAGTGACAGGAGTCAGGAATGACTGGACTAGAGTACTACTGGGCTCAGTGGGCTGGCTGTGTAGTGCTAGCAGAGCATCTCCAAAAGTTTCTTTGGGATGTTACAGTTCCCGGTCTGCAGGTGCAGGTCAAGACTGGCATGTTGAGCTGACCAGATGGATTGAAGTTAGGTTGGTTCAACAGTGAGGAGACAGATTTCGATCCATATGTTGATCGGCAATTGACAGCGACAAGGTGGCGCTCCTGCGCAAATCGCCGTCATATGACGGCGGCTGCGAGATCGCGCCCAGTGAGCGCACGCGAGCCCGCGCGCTCACTGTGTCCGGGGAGGGCCAGGGAGCGGGTGCGGTGGATTCGATCTCCGCCGGCCACCCGCGATGCCCCCCCCCCCGGAGTGAAAGAACGGAGGTCCGTGTAAGTAAACACGGACCTCCGTTCTGTGAAGGGGGAAGGGCTGTGATCACTTCCCTTCCCCTGCTAGGGCAGCCCACACACAGTTAGAACACACTGAGGGAACACAGTTAACCTTTAGAGCGCCCCCTGCAGGTTAACCCCTTCACTGCCAATGGCATTTACACAGTAATCAGTGCATTTTTATAGCACTGATCGCTGTATAAATGCCAATGGTCCCAAAAAAGTGTCAAAATGGTCCGACATGTCCGCTGAAATATCGCAGTACCGCTAAAAATCGCAGATCGCCGCCATTACTAGTAAAAAAAATAAAAACCCCAGAAATTAATTCTCATCATCCATAAATGTGACCACTTTTGCGCAAACCAATCAAACGCAGATTGCGATTTTTTTATCGCAAATATGAGGAAGAATATAAATCGGCCAAAACCAATGAAAAAACATGTTTTATGTATTTTTTTTTTTGGATTTGCATTTTAGCAAAAAGTAAGAAATTTGGGTTCTTTTGCAAAATTATCGACGGGTTAGGGGGCGCAAATTACTTGCCTTGCCCCGGGTGCTGACAACCCACGCTACGCCACTGCACAGTTATACTTTATTCTTTGTATCTATATTCAGGCAATCTTATTCTATAAACAGGTTACAAAAATCAACACTCTAATTGGACTTTTAAGGGCATACACTCCAAGATAATGAGAAAGTATTATAAAAATCAATACATTTTATTGTATAAAATTAAAACAGGAAAATCAGGAATTGAGTGACCTAAGAGTAACAATAGATGTATACACATAAATATATACACAAATAACCACAATGCTCTGTGGATGGACTCAGAGTAATATCCAACGTGTTTCCAGCTATACAGTTGTTGCTCTTTATCAGGGGTAAGTGGTTATGATTGTAACAGTAATATCTATATTGACAGAAAAAGAATATGCTTAGATATTCTTAACAAATGAAATATTATATTTTATATATTAATATATATATTATATTCTATCTACACTGCATAACACATTATGTGTGATTTTATAGCACTTATAGTAGGCATTATACAGCTCTTATTTTGGCTATGACCTCTATCTGTTCCACAGTGGTGTGTGGCTGCAGCCTACTCACTTTTTTTGTGAAAGTGCAAGCTCTAACTCAACAGAGTATACTTTTTAGACCACACCCTCTGATGACATCAGCAATGGAATTCATCATTCAGCAGCAGGAATGATCGGGATAAGCTTCATATAGGGTTTGAGACAATGTCCAAACACTTTCACATGTGTGGAAATAATCTGTTTTGTCTAATAAAATTCAGGGTAATGAATCCCTGTTGGAAAGCAAACCTTTCAGTCATAAGTATAGGTTCACTTATAATGAGAGAAACATGAAAGCTGCCATTGATGACCTGCCCTTGTATAAATGTGAAGTGTTTGGTTTTCATGCTGACCCTCTTGCTTTAATACTTTGAACTACTTGTCTGTAACAATATATAGTATAAGTACGAAATTGTATGCCTTTTTGATTCTGCTAACCTGCATACTTGTAACAGATTGATGAGTCAAATAATACTGAGGTTAACAGTGGCAACCCTTATATTGTATTGACAGGTTTACTTTAGGAAGATATCAATGCTATTGATGTATGAGTTGATTCATAGTATTGGGTAAATAACTAATAGAAATTCATACATTGCTATATTTCTACTTATATATTATATTGCATTGAAAATAAAATTGCCATACATGGGCTTTTTTATCATCTAAATTATAAACTTTTCATCTGCTCAGATAACAATTGGTCTGGAAGGAAAATTTACACAAAAAAACACATTGTCAAGATTTTGTCACTTATAAATTTGGTTATCTTTTCTTAAACAATCAGGTTGTTTGCTTTTGAGAAGTCTGGTCAGCTTGTGTGACATTTTATGACATGGATCTCATAAAGCGCTGGACCATTGGGTTGTTAGGCTTTTCTGGCCGACGCCCCGCCTTTTTTTCATTACAGGGTTCCCTGTCTAGCACTTCCGCCCTCAAAGTAATGCCGCAGCCGCACATGCGTGATTACAGCCACCAAGAAGAGGGTGGCTGTAATCACGCATGTGCGGCTGTGGCCTCTTCTTGGACGCACAGGCGCTTTGCCTGTTGTAAAATGTAATAATAGGAGTGGCGCTGTCTTTAAACCAACAAAGTGTTCGTGTTAAATATAAATATAAATACTATGTGCAAGAAAGGTGCTTACAGTGCAAAATCCATAAACAATGCCTTTTATGGCTAATACTGAAGATGTGTATCAAAATGATTTTAAAAAATTCAAATGTGCAAAGAACCCTGATTTGATAGTTTGAAATGTGAAAATGGAATAAATAAAAAAAAAAATTTTTAAAATGAAGATTGTCCGTGAATAAAAGGTTATATAAAGTGGATGTCAAGTAAAAGGTGAATTTTTTAAAACATCAGATTCTGAGTACTAATGGGTATGCAAATATATACAAGAGAGTTCAAATATATTTCAGGAGCTACACGTCTTATTGCTATTTATCTGAGGTATATAAATCAATAAAGTGGATATAAAGTCACACAGGCGTTACTGTGAGAATTCTAAAACATATCCTTACTCCTATGGTATAAGCAAAAACACAAAGGTAGGCTGTAGATATCAAATGTCCGTAAACCAAGCATAAAGTGGATGTAAAGATCAATATATGTGAATAAAGTGGATGTAAAGTCACACAGGCGCTGCTGCGAACAATTCAAACCATAACCTTATTCTAAAAACAAAAGCAGGATCTAGATGTCAAATGTCCGTCTAGAGTCCGTGAACATGCATAATGTGGATGAAATGACCAGTATATATAACGCACAGTATTCTATTTCTTAATACAATAATCCAGTGTTTGTAAATAACGTGGTGGTAAGTGCTCTTCCAAAGGTATGACAGGTAGGTGTGGAAACACTCGTGCTCTCCCCCGATGTGCCCTCACTTACCAAATTCTTCCCACCACTCCAGGGGTATCTCGCATGTGGTAAATGGGGTCTTTAGTTCTCCAGAGCTCGGTTCCTTCTCCACTCCTCACCCGCTGGATTCCTCTCCAATCCTCCTTCGGTTGCTCTCAGCTTTCCTTCCCACGAATGGCTCTTAGTCTTCCTCCAATTTTTCCCAGGAGTTTTAGTGAGGATATATGCGGAAAAACAGATGGACTTGATAGTGTAGTATTTTCCATAAAAGTTATTTATTTGAAGTATCCAGGTAATTTAAAAGTATGCAGATAAAAACTTCCAGCAAGATTTGTATAGTAAGCAGGCTGCCCCTGCTTGAGGAAGGTGAGATCGCCTTCCTTCCTCTCTGTTCGTTTTGCGCTCCAAGCGCTGGTGAAACCAAAACAGGAAATGACGTATAAAGTGCGGCCACGTCTTACGCGTTTCGTCATGGCTTTGCCTGTTGACACGTCCTCTGATTCCGTATGATCATCTGCGACATATGGACCGCAGCTGTGCATGCACGGCCGTGAGTTCAATGTCGCAGTTGTTAATACAACACATGCGACAACCTTGAGAGGTGATCATGTGCAGCTGCCACATTTACCTCCTCCATGTCGGTCGGGACCCTTGTGCCTCCATCTGTGCTTCACAACAGGTAAACTGTACCCATTGAAGTATCCTCAGTTGTTGCCTTTTTTACTTTTTCCCTTTCTTTAAATGTTTTAAGGACAGTGCTGCCCCATGGTTTCACACACCATGGGGTGTAGTGATTTTGGGTCCATATGGCCCACTCGTTTACTTTTTGTTTGAATCTTTCATAATCTAATTGACTTATCCAAATATGGCCCCTTAATAAATATTCATTACTTTCATAGATAAATTGTTTGTGTCTATGCACACGATGATGCCCCTTCCGGACAAGGTGGAGCGGACCCTCCCTTCTGCCTCGGCTTAATTGGGGGGTCCTTGTATGGAGATTTGTGGTGGGGGGCCACTCCTCATTCCTCCGTTAACCATCTGGGATGGTGCTGCTAGTCAACTTCCTTTGGGGTGCATTCGAGGAACCCCTCATTCTCTCTCTCCTCTTTAGCTCTTATGGTGGCTTTTGATCCATGTACAGACCTACATATATATTGGTAAACTATTGTCATAGGCCTGACTGAGGGTGATAAAACATCAATTACTTCTATTGTGTGCTAATATGTGATGCTCTCTTATAGAATCTTGATGTCCTCCATCTCTGATCTACAGTATTGTCCCTGAAGAAGGTAGTATTTTCCTAAACATGTAGGGCACACATCGTAGAAGGAATTTTTTCAAGCTTCTGCTATGGATCAACATTAGTGAAAGTACTGTGATTTTATGGTGATGTATACACCAATGTATGTTTTTATGTAATTTTTGTACAATAAAATATTTGAAATTTTATTCAAATTCATTCTTTCAAACTGCCTGAAAAGTCTCAATTATTGTACTGGGGGAGTACCTATACAAATATTTTATGACATGTTACGACAAACAATTAAAAGACCATACAGCGCTCAATCCAAAGTACTCCCCAAAAAATGGACAGTAGTAGGAAATGGGTTCAACGATGCAGCCCTCCTCAGACTGGGTGGCCTTCAGAAAACTGCAAAAACATACACAAGAGGACGCAAATGTCTAGTGCATTACCACCAAACACCCAAACACGGGTGTTCCATATAATGCCACATGGTGGAAAAAGCTTACACGTTTGGGTGGACAGAGCCCACATTATTACAATTTTAATAGACTAGGCCCTAGATTTTCTTGATTTAAGCATGAAAGGACTGACCCATCCAAAGATATTATCCATGTTAAAAGTTGCATTGCAGCTTTGTCATATTAGATAGTATAATTTATAGTAGATGTGAACAATCAGTTCAGATTTATGTTTTCATAAAGATTGAAAAGCAGCAAAAGCCAAACACACACACACACAAACCTAGTCTTAGCAAGTAAGCTTTTCAACAATTTTACTATTCTACATTTCTGACATGTTATTATATAAAGCAATATTATACATTTTCAGAAGCTGTACCTTTCATCATTAAAAGGAATCTTGAGCTCCAGTCAAGTGGCTTTGTCTAGGCTGATCATGATGCAGGAAAGAGAGTGCATTGTATACTCTCCCCAGTGATCAGTAAAAAATTGAACTTTGTAGCAAGTCATAAAGTGAGGGGGTGTGGAAAGGGGGCTAATCAGTATCAGACATTTGTGAAATGGACTGTTCAGGAAGAATTTGAAGCAATGTGTCACACCAGTGGGGTTGATTACTTAACCGGTTCCCGACCGGCTCGCATATATTTACTGCTGCAGTGTGGCTCTGTAGTGCAAATCGCCGTCTTTAAATGATGGCTCGCGCATGCTCAGTAGCAGGCAGGAGCACGCCGCCAGTGGTGCCCTCTCATGCCCGCCCCACTCTGTAGAGCGGATGGTGGTGTGAGAGAAGAGGTCTGACACACCAGCTGCTCCAGAGCTACACTAAGCGACCTCACAAAGCTATAACACACCGATCCTGGCAGAATATAGCATGGAGGACTGGTGGGCAGTCATGGCGAAGAGAAAAGGAAGGGAACCGTTGAGGAAATTGACCGACTTCTAGATGGCAGCGCCGGCCAGGGACAGCCAAGATGGCGCCGGCGGCGGGAGGCAGGAGGCGCCTCACACAGGACACATCACGGACGTCCATAGGAGTGGTGAGTCGTCTGAAACAGGCATACCTGACCCCTCATCAACATCTAACAGCCCAATTAAGTAAAAGAGAAGGCCCTGAAAACTATTCATATCCACCACTGGCTTTCCAGCACCAAAACCCCCGGATTCCTCCTATCCCTAGACGCTGAGAAGGCGTTCGACAGGCTAGCCTGGGACTACCTATCTGCAACACTTCATCGGATTGACTTTAAAGACCAGTTAATACCATTTATAATGGCCTTACACTCAAACCCTAGGGCAAGAGTGCGTGCCAACAGCAGCCTGTCGAATGCCTTCTCAATCAAAAATGGTACACGTCAGGGG
The DNA here is from genome assembly GCA_018402905.1 of Glandirana rugosa. Classification (NCBI taxonomy): domain Eukaryota; kingdom Metazoa; phylum Chordata; class Amphibia; order Anura; family Ranidae; genus Glandirana; species Glandirana rugosa. Next base: position 36,181 of record BLSH010125176.1, read on the forward strand.
TGCCCTCTATCTCCTCTCCTCTTCATCATCACTTTGGAACCCTTCCTGCGGAAAATACAGCAAAACCCCGACATCAAAGGAGTATCCATTAAAGATAGACAATTTAAGTTAGCGGCCTACGCTGACGATATTCTCCTTTTCCTTACACACCCCTACGTCTCCCTCCCGAACCTACTTAATGACCTCCAGGCCTTTCAATTTATTTCCCACTTCAAAATTAATGACAGCAAATCTCATGCCCTCAACATCACTCTCCCGGAGACACAATATAGAAATTGCAGAGATAACTTTCCCTTCAAATGGAAAACTGACTCCATAACCTACCTGGGCACCCAAATTCCTTCTAAGCTATCACAGTTATATGAGAAAAACCATCTTCCGCTCTTGAAAGCGATTGCAGAAGATTTGAGGCACTGGGATAGGGCCCACTTTTCGTGGTTTGGAAGAATCGCCATCCTAAAAATGAACGTCCTCCCCCGCGTATTGTATCTATTACAAACACTCCCTATAGCACTCCCACAAACTTTCTTTCAAACCTTAAAGTCCAAAAGCACAGATTTTCTTTGGGCGCACAAACGAGCTAGAATTAAATTCTCCCAACTCTCGAAATCCAAACCGAAAGGCGGCACAGGCCTTCCAAATATCCAAATGTATTACTGGGCCTGTCATCTGCAACGTATTGTTGACTGGCACGTCCACTCCCTAACTAAAGACTGGGTCTCCATGGAAAATACATTCTCCACGATCCCCACCAATCACCTTCCGTGGATTGCTTATAAGCATGTACCAAAAGAAGTGTCAATCCATCCCCTGATAGCCCCCACACTAAAATGCTTCAACTTGATGCAACGTAAATTCAACCTGTCCAAGACCACTGGACCACTTACCCCACTATTCCACAACCCTGACTTCCCTCCAGGAGCTATCCCACCTCCCCCACAGTGCGACAAGCCGTATACAGGCACACGCTTACACCACATTTCCAAGGACGGTAACCTCCTTCCAAGGGAACAACTGAACAATACCTTACCTCCTGGAAGGCAAGTGGACCCCTTCGGTTACTTGCAAATCATGCATTTTTTCAAGATCATCCAACACTCTGTGAACATGTCCAGTGACCTCTCGGCCTTTGAACAGCTATGCCTCTCCAACTCGCCACAACGCCATGTCATATTGGCGATTTATAACATGTTATGGGACACCACCAAAGCCGATGAAGGACCGGCATGTAAGGCGTGGGCCCAAGATCTCCAACTAAGTCTCTCGGACAAGGATTGGGAAGCCATTCACACCCTGGCACACAAAGGCTCCATTAACGTTTCCATACAGGAGACTAATTATAAATTAGTGACAAGATGGTACCGTACTCCCTCGTTACTCCACAAGTTTAAAAAAAATTTACCTGACACTTGCTGGAGATGCTCCAATTCCCCGGGAGACTTGTAGCACATCTGGTGGGCATGCCCACGCATACAACCATTCTGGAAAATGGTCCACGACCACATCAAACACATAACCACTTACGACCTGGACTTCGCCCCGGCACAATTCCTACTTCATTATCAACCCATTATAACACACAACTACCAGAAATCTCTAACTCTAATGATGGTCAACGCTGCGAAATCTTTTATCCCGAGATTGTGGGGTACTATTGACACCCCCTCGCTGAAGACCTGGTTTACCTGCATTAACAAAATCGCGGAAATGGAGGAACTCATCGCGATCTCTCATAACATCCCACACAAATTCTACAAGAAATGGGCACCCTGGCTACAATATAAAACCACACCAGACTACATCTCAAACTTTGAACATCCATGTCTCTAAAACATCGCCTGTGATCCCCCCAGCAAGAATCCAAATCATGCAATGCTTCATTGCCTCCCAGAAATGATACTGTCTCAGGCTTTTCAAATATGATCCCTCCCCCCATAAGCATAGGACTCAAACGGATGCTTTATACCATTCCCACCGACTCGGAAATTTGTATAGGTCTCATCTAGAAATGAACCCCCATCTGTTCAAGGTGGCCGTCAAACCCCACTATTCCGGAAGAAGTCTGTCTTAAACCCCCCAATATTCTTATCGCCCCCTCACCCCCATATCCCCTTTCTTTTACTCAACCCCATCATTAGCACTTCCCTCCCTACGTACTTTCCCCCCTTATCTCCGCTGAGGGTAGGTGCGCTGGTTCACACCTTCCCGTTAAACTCTGTCAAGAGACAGCGTTTCCCTGCACTCTCAGATAGATCTCCAATGCGTACAAAGCTTACTAACACCAGCATAGGCCCTAGTTCGTATACCGTTTAGCATGGCCATGAATAGAATTGTTAAACTATATGCCGTACACTACTGTTTGGCTCTCAACCTTGTTGTACCATTATATGTATGATGCTGCACCTCTCATTTGGTCCATAAACCCCATGTAGAGCACATGTTTATCTTCCCACCATACTGTATTTTGTATACGTCATGATTGTCTCTTGCCAGAAGTGTACAATTGTAAACATTCAATAAAATCTCTTTTGAAAAAAAAAAGTAAAAGAGAAGGCTAAACCCCGCGGGGGACCACAATGGGGACACTAACTCGGAAGGGGAAGACATGGAGCAGGCCCCAGCATACAGCCAGAAATTTAATGCTTTCCCCACCTCAGGCATGCCCATAACTGATATTATTATGAAGGACATGCTTCTGACCCTTAGAGGAGCTATTCAACAGGACATTAATAATTTCATGCGTACCACTAACAAGGACCTGACTATTATAGAAGGTAGAATGGACCGCATGGAGAACAAAATGGGGGAATTCTCCACTGCACACAATGAGCTGGTGGATGCACACTTTGAGATGGAAATCGAAGGAATAATATAAAATTCAGGGGGATACCTGAGTCCATTAAACCGACGGAATTACGCCAGTATCTGCAAAAACATATGCTGACAGCTCTCCCATCTCTCACACCAGCAGATGTGATCATAGACAGGGTCCACAGAATGCCCAAACCACCGGACTTGCTTGACAAAATCCCCAGAGACACTATTGCAAGGATCCATTTCTACCAAATAAAGGATCAACTAATGAGATACATGCGCCAGAACCAATCCATGCCTGAACCATTTGCAGGTATAACACTGTATGCTGACCTGTCTCAGGCTACCATCACGGCCAGGCATAATCTGGTCCCCATAACGAAAATTTTGAGAAACCATAAAATTCTCTACAAATGGGGCTTCCCGGCCAAATTACTACTGGAAAGGAATAACCAATCCTACTCCATTACGCCCCTGGAAAAAGGCTTGGATCTATTAAAAAAATGGGGCTTACTGCCTAGGGATGATTCACAAGGCAACCCAGGATCGTCTACCTACTCCTTAAGAAACACCTAGCTTTCTTCTCATAAATGCAAAAGGGGAACTATATTGCTTAACTGCTAACACGGGCCTTAAAGAACAAAATATTAACTTTATGTACCCTGGCTGTTACCCGGTACCTTGCCACTGCAGCTAAAACTCTGGTTGTGTTAAATTAGGGAGCACCTGATGTTCGGCTGAACAAAAGTGACTTTCCCTCCATATTGATTTACGGGTGCATCCCGTATTCTCACCGTTTTTGTTAGACTTTTACTACCAATTTCTAAAATACATGCAGTTTTTTTACTTTTTCCTGTTCCCTGCACTGCAGTTCTCTTTCCCTGCAAACACAGACTCTGGATGCTAATAAGATTATATGCAGTAACTTCTCCTCTGAATTGGCAATGTTCCTCCACTAGATGGCAACATAGCGCAAACCTACCGATGGAATGTCCCTTTGAATGATGTCTCTCAACGCTAGAGGCCTGAACAGTCCCCAAAAGATCTCTTTGGAAGACGGCTATGGATCAAAAATGCAACCTGTGTGCCCAGGAGATGCATTCCTCCAGTAAACAACCACCGAAATGTACCCACAACAAGTTTTCACACATTTTTACAGCAAATGACTTGGGTAAGCATAATGGAGTCCTAATTGATGTAAGGGACACGGTTGCATTCGCACTTCGGGACATATTTTCTGACCCTCAGGGTCGATATATAATCCTTATAGCTGAATTTAACAATATTTCGTACACTGTGGTAAATTTGCATGCACCTAACAAAAGTTCTATGAAATTTATTCGCAGAACACTGCATATTGCCAAACATATGTCAAAAGGAAATTTGATTGTGTGTGGAGATTTTAATGTGGTGTTGAATGCTGAATTGGACTCCTCCTCGGTGGGAGGGAGGCAGCAGCCTCCATGGGGCAACTTTGCCTGGAAGAAAATCTTTATGATCCTTGGCGCTGCCTCCACTCCACTGAGAGGGACTATACATACTTCCCAGGGGTACACAAGACTTACTCCAGGATAGATTTTTTCCTCACGGATAAGTACATACTGCAAGAGGTGACTAAAGCCACTATACAGAATATAATGTGGTCAGACCACGCCCCTGTCTCTATAGACATTATTGATGCACACAAATCCTCACAGGCGCCTCTCTGGCAAAACAACACATTCCTCCTCTCCCAGCCGTAGATCACATCGGAAATGCAGGGGAGATTGGAGTAATACTTCAAAATTAATGAAAGTCCTGATTGCTCTCCCATGTTGGTTTGGTGTGCACACAAGGCGTTTTACAGGGGGGTCCTAATTCAAATAGCCTCTAGGGAAAACAAAAAGAGAATGCAACTAATCACTTCTCTATACAAATGGATTGCTGAGCTGGAAGCGGCCCACAAGTTAGCCAAAGGTAGCGATGAATCCCACCTGGTGCGACTCAACGCCTGCCGCGAGGAACTTCCTTGAGAAGGGACCATGATGTGTACTTTAAAGGTCTGAAACTTTCCTTCTGTTCACAAAACAATAGAGCAAGCAAACTTATGGCTGCACAACTAAAACATAGACAGATACGTTCCAAAATAGCAAGCATACAACACCACCAGAACAACTGCACATTTTATAATCCCAAAGAGATAGCCAACACGTTTAAGGACCAAATACTCACCAACCCACTAAAGAGGAAATACACAACTTCCACCATCACAATAAATTGCCAGTACTAGGTAAACACACTCTTCAGCACTTAACCACTTCAGCCCTGGAAGGATTTCCAGCTTGAGGACCGGAGTCCTTTTTGCGATTCGGCGCTGCGTCGCTTTAACTGACAATTGCGCAGTCGTGCGACGTTGTACCCAAACGAAATTTGCGTCCTTTTTTTCCCACAAATAGAGCTTTCTTTTGGTGGTATTTGATCACCGCTGCGTCATTTCTGATCGCCGCTATAAACAAAAGAAGAGCGACAATTTTGCAAAAAAACCCAAATTTCTTACTTTTTCCTAAAATACAAATCCAAAAAAAAAATATAAAAAAACATTTTTTTCACCGTTTTTGGCCGATTTATATTCTTCCTCATATTTGCGATAAAAAAAATTGCAATCGGCGTTTATTGATTGGTTTGCGCAAAAGTGGTCGCGTTTACGGATGATGAGAATTCATTTTTGGGGTTTTTAATTTTTTTTTTTTTTACTAATAATGGCGGCGATCTGCGATTTTTTGCGGTACTGCGAT
>BLSH010125176.1:59651-70595 GCA_018402905.1 Glandirana rugosa
AGAGGGTCGGAACCACAAAGGGCCCTTTATCCGAAAAAGGACTAAAAATCGGCACGACCGGCGATCTCCAGTCACAGGCCGTGAATCTTACAGAGATGGCGGTAATACTTCTTCTGGTCGACCACCTCGTTCCTTCTTTGTTCTCCGTCTAGGGTCCACCGACACTTTTGCCGGGGGGGGAACCGTCGACGGGCCCGAGACGGAGAACCAAAAAGGAACGAGGTGTTCGACCAGAAGTAGTATTACCACCGCCTCTGTAAGATTCACGGCCGGCGTCTACATTAGTGGTCGTCACCACGGAGTCATGTGCGTGGAGCCGCCTAGTGGTGTCCCCAGGGGGTGGAGGTCCCTGTGTCCCCAGGGGGATGGTGGTCCCTGTGTCCCCAGGGGGGTGGTGTCTGATTCACTGTGTCTGTGATCCGCCGAGGTGCGTGTACTGAGGCACCACTGCTGGTGATTACATCTGCGGCCGGCACTTAGAATGTCTCCGCCACCATTATGATGAAGACCAGCTTGTGGAGCAAGGAAAAACCAAGAGGCAGAGCCCGGGCAGCTGCCAAGGGGGGGGCCGTTTTCACAGCCACCTGGGATCTGCCTCTTGTTTCTTCCTTGCTCCACCAGCTGGTCTTCTTCATAATGGCGGTAGAGACATTCTAAGTGCCGGACACTGACCTCTAGCGGCCAGCACGGCTAAAAATCAGGAAAAAGCCTATTTCCCGGGAAACACCAAGGCTGGGAGAAAGGTCCAAATCCTGGGAATGTCCCGGAAAATTTGGGAACCTTGGCAAGTATGAATGATACCACTCGTAGCTTCCTAGTTGGTGTTAATGTTTCTCTATTACAAAGGTCTGGTCATTGTTTCTCCTTAAACACATACTAATTTTCCTGCCCTCAGAGGGGAGGCATCTTTCACTCTGTATTCAAGTTGTCCATTAGATAAAATAAAGCTCTGGATAATGTGCCACCTTGCTGCCACTGGTGAACTGGGGGTAGTCCAAAGGCACTGTAGCAAAGACAAAAAACACAATGGCGCACTGGCCTAGCACATTATCCTTTGATAAAATGTTTTAATAAAGGTTAAAAAATATACTCACAAACGAGTCATAAAAAGTGCATGACAACCATAAAAGTAGTCCTTCTGGTTCATGGACATACACTGCACGGCTGGTAACTCGCACAACACAGGCTAGCGCGTTTCAAGGTTTCTACTTCTTCTACAGAGCCTGCTACATATCAACTGTGTCACATTTTTATACATTGAACAATTACATAGTGGGGGTGGTAAAGCTGTACAGCCACGTCCTCTTATAGGGGCGTGTGCTGTACAGGGGGCTACTTGCGTGCTCCACCCAGTTAACCCTCCTGCCAAATTCTCATGTATCTATAGCTATGATCATAAATCCTCTCATTTTCTGTTATTATCAGAGTGTAACTGGCATATGGTGCAAAGATGTGCAAGCCTGCACACATGACTATACACACATATGCACATATGTCCTTATGATGCGGCAGCATAGTACGCTAAAAGCTGTACTGTCATATATCCAAGATGTATTATCACTCTGCATGTTCCTTAATGAATATCTTTAAGGCATGTTTTCATGGTAGTGTACTAACATTTACCCCTTCCTTGTGGGGGCCAGGGTGCTCTACAAGGGGGGCGTGGGACACTTACATCCGTGTGTAAGGTAGGACAGCGCTACCACACACTAGTGAAAGGGACAGAGGACACTACAATATTGTTGGCATGGTGTCAGGATGATTGAAGCACATTATTTCTTATATTACATTGTAATATAAAATGAAATAGTTCAACTCACCATAATGTAGAATCAGTGGGAGCCCTGAGTGTGTCACTTGCCACCGTCGCCTGCCACCAGATGCAGCATGTCACTTGCCACCGTCGCCTGCCACCAGATGCAGCGTGTTACTTGCCACCGTCGACTGCCACCAGATGCTGCAGCTTGGCTCACTTGTCACTAGATGAAGTTTTTGTCACTTTGTCACCACAGATGCAGCTAGTCCATGCTTCTCTGTATTGGTGATTTGCAGTGGCATCACTAGGGTTGGTGACCCCAGGGGGGATGGTGGTCCTTGTGTCCCCGGGGGGATGGTGGTCCCTGTGTCCCCAGGGGGATGGTGGTCCATGTGTCCCCAGGGGGGTGGTGATCCCTGTGTCCCCGGGGGATTTTGGTCTCTTTGTCCCCAGGGGGATTGTGGTCCCTGTGTCCCCAGGGGGTGGAGGTCCCTGTGTCCCCAGGGGGATGGTGGTCCCTGTGTCCCCAGGGGGGTGGTGTCTGATTCACTGTGTCTGTGATCCGCCGAGGTGCGTGTACAGCCTGCTCTGCATGTTCCTTAATGAATATCTTTAAGGCATGTTTTCATGGTAGTGTACTAACATTTACCCCTTCCTTGTGGGGGCCAGGGTGCTCTACAAGGGGCGCGTGGGACACTCACATCCGTGTGTAAGGTAGGACAGCGCTACCACACACTAGTGAAAGGGACAGAGGACACTACAATTGAGGGGAATGAAGGTTGAAGGGCAGAGGACATTGTCCTGTGAGGGCAGAGAACCTTACAGTGGGGGGGGGGTAAATTGGACAGAGTAAACTGCATTGGGGGCACAGAGGACACTACAGTGGGGGGGTGTGTAGGGAGCAGCAGGGGACATTGCACGGGGGGAGAGGACACTACACTACAGTGGGGGTCACAGAGGACACTACAGTGGGGGGGGTGTGTGCAGGAGACATTTCATGGGGGGCAGAGGACACTACAGTGTCAGGATGTGAAGGGGACAGAGGACATTGCATTGGGGGGCAGAGAACACTACAGTTTGGGGGGAGGGTGTGAAGAGGACAGAGGACATTGCAGTGGGGGACAGAGAACACTACAGTGGGGGGGAAGGTGTGAAGGGGACAGAGGATATTGCATTGGGGGCAGAGGAAACTACAGTGGGGAGGGGAAGAAGGGGATAGAGGATTACACAGGCTGAGCTGCTGGGCACTGAACAGGCTGAGCTGCTGGGCACTGAACAGGCTGCATTAATGCTCACTGATCAGGCTGAGCTGCTGGGCACTAAACAGGCTGCATTGATGGGCACTAGACAGGCTGAGCTGTTGGACAATGAACAGGCTGAGCTGCTGGGCACTGAACAGGCTGCATTGATGGGCACTGAACAGACACATTAATGGGCATTGAACAGGCTGAGCTACTGGGCACTTAACAGGCTGAGCTGCTGGGCACTAAACAGGCTGCATTGATGGGCAATAAACAGGTTTAGCTGTTGGGCACTGAACTTGCTGAGCTGCTGGGCACTGAACAGACTGAGCTGCTCGGTACTGAACAGGCTGCATTGATGAACACTGGTGAGATTGCATTGATGGATTGATGGACACTGGTGAGGCTGCACTGAAAGGCACTGATGAGGCTGAGCTGATGGGCACTGGTGAGGCTGCATTGATGGGCACTGATGAGGCTACACTGATGGGCACTGATAAGGCTACACTGATGGGCACTGGTGAGGCTGCATTGATGGGCACTGATGAAGCTGCACTGATGAGCACTGATGAGCCTGCATTGATGGGCACTGGTGAAGCTGAGCTGATTGGCACTGGCGAGGCTGAGCTGATGGGCACTGATGAGGCTGCATTGATGGACACTGGTGAGGCTGCATTGATGGGCACTGATCAGGCTGCATTGATGGGCACTGATGAGGCTGCGTTGATGGGAACTGGTGAGTATAATACACTCTTTAAATGTGCTTTAAAATGCATGGTTTTCCCTTTTATAACAATAAAATAATGACATTATGCAGTTGGGCTGGTATGAAATGATTTCCAGAAATAACATATATATCATACAATCATTACATAAACACATACTACATGCACTGCATATATCATCTGGGGAAAATATGCTTATAAAAAAGTTTACTATTTGCCAATAAAAAATGTATATATATGTACCCGGATTTAAAAATCTGGTCACCCTATTGTACTGCACATGTATTGTAAACATGTATTTGTGTATAAATTGTTAATATTATGTAAGCTGCTGTACTTATACTGTAGATTGTTTTGTAAATACTGTTTAGTGTGACCCCAAAGCTTACACCCCTTACATTTTTGTAAATATTTTATTACATATTTTCACGTGACAACACTGAAGAAATTACACTGTGCTACAATGTAAAGAAGTGAGTGTACAGCTTTTTATAACAGTGTAATGTTGCTGTCCCCTCAAAATGACTCAACACATGTCAATATTTTGTGTGGCCACCATTATTTCCCAACACTGCCTTAACCCTCCTGGGCATGGAGTTCACGCCAGCTTCACAGGTTGCCACTGAAGTCCTCTTCCTCTCCTCCATGATGACATCATGGAGCTGGTGGATGTTAGAGACCTTGCGCTCATCCACCTTTCGTTTGAGGATGCCCCACAGATGCTCAATAGGGTTTAGGTCCGGAGACATGCTTGGCCAGTCCATCACCTTTACCCTCAGCTTCTTTAGCAAGGCAGTGGTCGTCTTGGAGGTGTGTTTGGTGTCGTTATGTTGGAATATTGCCCTGTGGCCCAGTCTCTAAAGAGAGGTGATCATGCTCTGCTTCAGTATGTCACAGTACATGTGGGCATTCATGGTATTCATGGTTCCCTTAATGAACTGTAGCTCCTCAGTGCCAGCAGTACTCATGCAGCCCCATACTATGACACTCCCACCACCATGTTTGACTGTAGGCAAGACACACTTGTCTTTGTACTCCTCACCTGGTTGCCGCCACACACACTTGACACCATCTGAACCAAATAAGTTTATCTTGGTCCCATCAGATTACAGGACATGGTTCCAGTAAGCCATGTCCTTAGTCTGCTTGTCTTCAGCAAACTGCTTGCTGGCTTTCTTGTGCATCATCTTTAGAAGAGGCTTCCTTCTGGGATGACAGACATGCAGACAAATTTGATGCAGTGTGCAGCGTATGGTCTGAGCACTGATACGCTGACCCCCCCACCCCTTCAACCTCTGCAGCAATGCTGGCAGCACTCATAAGTCTATTTCCCAAAGACAAATTTTGGATATGACGCTGAGCATGTGCACTCAACTTCTTTGGTTGACTATGGGGAGGCCTGTTCTGAGTGGAACCTGTCCTGTTAAACCACTGTATGGTCTTTGCCACAGTATACAATCCTAGCTAATGACAAAACAAAACACAGAGAGGTCCTTTTTTGATTTTGTAGTTTTACCCATGAAGATATAGCAGATCCAGGAGTACATTATCTGATACTACAGGGCATGTCCCAAGATAAAAAAAAAAAATATTTTGTATACTGTAATACTCCAACATGGTCCAAATTCCTTTTTTGACTCACTTATTTCATATTGTCAATACACATAAAAGCGTAATCCTGATTATTTTTGGGAATAAATTCCAGATTTTAATTTTCAATAAGTTTTTATTGGTTTTTACATTAGGATAGACAAATCGTAGAAGTACAATAGAACATGGTACATGTATAAAGCAGGAAGAGTATATTAACAATTAAAATTCCTCAATTCGAAGTCCTTACTTTAAATAACTTCATACAGTGAATCAGGAAACCTGCCAAGGTAAGTAACATAGGTAAGGAGCATCAATCATAAAAATGTGCGAAGGGACCTTCCCCAGAGATCTGGGAAGATGCACCGGAAGGTTCCCTCCCTGCAAGCACCCCGTAAAGGGAACATTCTGTGCCGGAAGGTGAGGGAAAAACATCCACTAACATGTAATCAGGATGGATGTCCAATACCCATCGTTACGGTAGATATGTGACGAGAGGAACTGTGATAGAGAGCACCCTGAAGGGTTAGCTGCATCCGTCTGGGGGCCACTCTATGTAAAATCCACCCGAAGTAAAGAACATGTTCTATCCGAGGTAAAGGGAGAAGAGAGGGAAAAATGAGGAGAGAGAGAAAGAGGGGGTGGAGGAAGCATCGTAAGTTGGCTAAGAGTAGTATTAGAAGTTTATGGGTTTTGACCTGGAATGAAAGATATTCCAATGTAGTCTGCCCAGGGTTCCCAGGTTCCCTCAAATTGTTTGGTGATGTCTGCTAGGATACTGGATAACTTTTCCTGGGACATAATCCAAGAGATTTTTTTAACCGTTGCGGCAAAGGATGCCCCAGGTTTCTTCCATGACTTGGCGAGGGAAAGTTTGGCTCCAGTTAATATAAAGTGTACCGGGGCGTGGCTAGCCGGCGGAGCGGATGGTTGTACTCCTCTGAAGCTCCTCGTGTCCTTCAGCCAATTCAGCGACATCACACCGACTTCTGAGCCTCAAACTCAAACTTAATTATGGAGCAACACCTTCTCCCTCAGGGCACCATGCCCAGAAGATGCAAATCGCCCTACAAGCTGCAAAAACTTACAGACTTCTACCCGGCCCGAAGCTCCACGTGCAGCCAAGATGGCCGCGACAGCCGCCGGAGCAAGGATTCGCTCGGAGACATGGAATCTTCGTTCGGAACAGAGGAACCTTCATTCGGTGCAAATGAGGAAAGCTACCGACCAGACCCTAGGCTATCCAGGCCTCTCTACGAAGGAGATCCCGGTGAGTTATCACCACCTTTATCCCCCTCATCAAAAAGTCCCCTGAAATCCAGACCACGGATAGACAATCTCCCCACGACATTAGGGAACCCTACAGATCACCAAAACACACAGTCTGCCATTGAAACATTCCCAGCCTCAGATCAACCTGCATCTGAAATGGCGATTAAGACCATGCTTCTATCCTTAAAACAGGCCCTTCATTCAGATATGATGGCTGCAATGACTCCTCTATCCCAAGCACTGCAACAACAAGACCGGCGACTTACTCGCACCGAAACAAGAGTGGGAGAATTATCACAGGCCCACAACGACCTTATAGATGCTCACTCTCACCACGATGCAATAATCCAACAACTTCAACTCAAAATCGCGGACATGGAGGACCGATCCCGTCGGAACAATATTAAGTTCCGCGGAATCCCCGAATCGGTGTCCCCGGATTCCCTTATCGCCCATATCCAACAACTGATGAAGCACTATATTCCTACGCTCACCGACACAGAAATGGCGATCGATAGAGCACACAGAATCCCTAAGCCATCCTTTCTCCCAGCATCGGTTCCTCGTGACGTTCTAGCCAGAATACATTTTTACCAAACAAAAGAAAAAGTGATGATGGCAGCAAAACGATCACCTCCACCCCCAGCGACTCATGCGGGCATAAAATTATTTGCAGACCTGTCAAAGGCTACCCTTCTTAATAGGAAAAAACTGGTTACCGTGACCAAAGCACTCCGTAACCACGACATCGGATACCAATGGGGCTTCCCAACCAAAATTAACAATCAAAAGGCAAGGCAGATCGTTTACCATCAGATCTTTAGAAGAAGGCCTGGACTTACTCAAAGATTGGCACATCCTACCAGATGACGCCGGACCACGGGCTATAAACCCTTCTCAACAGATGGACACGGGAGAAACACAGACAGCCTGATACAGGCCTCAATACCCACTTCTACCAGGCCATAGGCTCAACTCACCACTTTTGGCTGGAGCACATCGGCTTGTATGTCGATAAACATACCCACTTTGACTCTTCACCATATCGATACGTTATTGATATGGTCTTCTTTCTTCCCCCAGTTAGCAGTAGTCCAGTTGACTACCAGTTGTACCTGCCTTTTTAGCAGGTCTTTTTTACCCTTGCTCGTTGTATCATTCCTTACTCCACTCCAAGTACTACTACAATCTACTCCCTACCTGTACACGGATTCTTCAAACTCTACTCCTCAATGGCAACCCTTAAATCGAAAAACCCTCAAGCACCAAACTCAGGACGAGTGCGAACCAGCATATAACCACCATCAACATCTATCCATGAAAAACGCACCAAAAACGATCCCTTCGACACTCCAGTTGAGATCTGAAAACACAGCTCTTTATGTGCCCAAACGACTACCCAACATTTCGATGCTCCTCCATTATGGCACTTAAACTTTCATCCTTGAATGTGAGGGGACTTAACTCTCCACATAAATGTTCCCTACTTTACAAAGAAGCACGGCAACTCAAGGCAGATATTCTCTTCATACAAGAGACTCACTTCATGACCTCTAAAACACCTCAATTTCGGCTAAAACACTACTCAAAAACCTTCATGTCCTCCAATATCAAGAAAACGCATGGAGTATTGACTGCAATACATGATTCTCTACGGTTCACAACTATCTCGGAAGTCTCAGACCCACTCGGTCGCTATCATATACTTATATGCGAGATAAACCAAATACATTACACCTTAGTCAATGTATATGGACCAAGCAAATTCGATTTTTTAAAAAGCTCTTTTGACTCTTAAAAAAGGTCGCCTGATTATAGGCGGGGATTTCAACATCATCAACGATGAAGACATGGACTCTACAACAAAGAAGAAAACTACACACCAAACTCTTACCCCAACTCTACAATCTAACGGTTTACACGATATATGGGGATGCCAACATGGAACCGAAAAGGATTATACGTACTTTTCCCCTCCTCACCTTTCCTATTCAAGGATTGATTTTTTTCTTACGGACAAATTCACCCTACAGCAAATAATGAACTCCACGATTGGCACAATTATGTGGTCAGACCACGCTCCCATATCCATAGAGATCGGCTCTTCTTTCAAAAATGCACCATCCAGATTATGGAGACTAGATCCTAACATACTCAAGAACCCCATACATTACAAGGCAATTGAAGATGCCCAAACACTGCTTTTTGAGACTAACTCTTCCCCAGACGTGCCCATAACGACTCTTTGGGCGACTTACAAAGCCTTTATTAGAGGCATATGCATTAAAATACAAAGTATAGAAAGGAAGCAGAGGTCGCGACAAATTGAAGAAGTCTTACAATCTATTAAAAACAAAGAAGAACTTAATAAGACTTCTCCCTCCCAATTCCTAAGCACATCCCTTCTTAAAGAAAGAAACAGACTGCGCTCCCTCCTTTCCCATGAATATGCTAATCAGCTTAAAATCACCAAAGCAAACTTCTACTCATTGGGCAACAGAGCTGGAGCCAAATTAGCCAAATATGTGAAACAACAATGCCTTAAAACAACAATTACCAAAATCATCCACCCAAGTAAAAAATCCCCTGTACATAATCCTCTGGAGATAGCTAACGCCTTTAGCGAATACTATCAATCTCTATATAATTTAAAAGTAGATAATTCCACACCTCAACCTACTCCAGACTCCATTCAGTCATTTCTACAATCAGTTAACCTCCCCTCACTATCTCCCAACCAGTTGCAAGCCCTTTCTATACCCATCTCTCCATTGGAGATAGAACAAGTAATTAAAACCTTACCCCCAAACAAAGCACCAGGAGCAGATGGGTTTGTTAATGAATTCTATAAACACCTTGCCCCTTCTATTTCCTCATATCTAGCAGACCTATTCAACCATGTCGTGACCTCTGGAGCCTTTCCTAAAGAAATGTTATTATCAACAATAATTACCATACCTAAGCCTGAAAAGGACTCGGCACAAGTTCAGAATTATAGACCAATTTCTTTAATTAATACTGATGTCAAAATTTATGCCAAGATATTAGCAAAAAGACTGGCAACAATAATTTTCTCTCTGGTCCATCCTGACCAGGTGGGATTTATTCCCGGCCGTCAAGCACCTGATGCCACGAGAAGGATCCTCTCCCTCATACACAGTGTGGAATTAAATCAAACGCCTTCTCTGCTCCTCTCCTTGGATGCAGAGAAGGCGTTTAACCGCATACATTGGGGATTATTGAGGGCAACCTTGAATAAATTTGGAATAGTGGGCTGGCTACAGTCAGCCATACTCTCTCTCTACTCTTCCCCCTCAGCTAGAGTATTAGTAGATGGAATGCTCTCAAAACCTTTTGACATTACAAACGGTACAAGGCAGGGATGTCCCCTTTCCCCTATCATTTTCGCCCTCCTCATAGAACCACTGGCATCTAAAATTAGAGAAAATACACTGATATCTGGCATCCCCTTTTTGTTTGCGGACGACATTATATTAATGATCACAAACCCCAAGCAATCCCTCCCAGCCATAAAAGCAACCTTAAACCTATACTCTATCTCATCCTACTACAAATTAAACAAATTAAACAAACATAAGTCCCTCATACTAAACCTACACACTCACCCTCAGATCCAAAACTATATCTCCAAAAAATTTCCCTTCACTTGGTCCAACCACTCTATCCCGTACTTAGGCATCAAATTAGCCCCCTCTATCAAGCAAATACACAATCTTAATTACACTCAACTACTCCGAGATGTCCCCAAAGATCTGCTCTCCTATAGATCTGTAGGCCTTTCCAGACTAGGTCGAATAGCTGTGATAAAAATGTTTACCCTCCCAAAAATATTATATATCTTTAGGACCCTCCCAATCCCAATATCCCAATATGTCTGGGCATCCAAAAAACCAAGATGCGCCTCGCATTTGCTATATCAGTCATTCAAAGAGGGAGGAGCAAACCTGCCGCACATAAAAAATTATTATCAAGCAACACTGTTAGATCAAATCTACTACTGGTGGCAACCCTCCAAAGAAAAAACCTGGTCACAAATGGAAGCCATGATAACCAGGCCCCTCACCCTCCAAAACATTCTGATCTTACACTCCTTAAACCCAAAAACTAAGCCAATACACCACCCCTGTATAATGGCTTCCTTAGAGGCCTGGAAGACCCTCATATCAGACACTACAACACCTACGACTTCCATCCAAATCCCTATCGATATATTACAAGGATTAACCGAACCGTTACCCCTAGACCCATGGAAAACCAAAGGTATCTGTTTCCTGAAAGACTTATTTCGACAAGACAAATTGGCCACATTTCCATATCTCCAAGCAAAACACAATCTCCA
>BLSH010125224.1:11362-39969 GCA_018402905.1 Glandirana rugosa
GCACGGGTCAGTCGCTCTGCGGAACAGCACCACTTCACCACCAACAAGTGGGCCTCCATGCGAGACCTGTGTACCATATTGCGGTGTTTCGAGTACTCCACCAACATGGCCGGTGCCGATGACCCTGTTCTCAGCGTTGCTATCCTACTTCTATGTCTCCTTGAAAAAACACTTTGGGCGATGATGGAAGAGGATGTGGCACAGGAGGAGGAGGAAGAGGGGTCATTTCCACGGTTATCAGGCCAGTCATTCACAAGAGGCTCGGAGGGTGGGTTCCTCCACCAGCATAGGCCAGGTAAAACATTTTCAAGCCAGGGCACAGTTCTGGAGGATGAAGAGGAGGAGGAGGAGGATGATGATGATGATGAGGAGGAGGAACCATGTTCACAGCAGGGTGGCACCCGCAGCTCGTGGGCATCACTGAAGCGTGGCTGGGGGGATACAGAGGACACAGATGATGCACCTCCCACAGAGGACAGGTTGTCTTTGCCTCTGGGCAGCCTGGCACACATGAGTGACTACATGCTGCAGTGCCTGCGCAACGACAGCCGAGTTGCCCACATTGTAACTTGTGCTGATTACTGGGTAGTCACCCTGCTGGATCCCCGTTACAAGGACAACGTGCCGTCCATCCGGAAGATGCTCGCTGGAAGACGCACTGCTGAGGGCATTCTCAAATGACACAGGGGGCTCTGTGGAAGCACAAGGCAAAGGCAGAGGAGGAGGAAGAGGTCGCCAACGCAGCTGTGGCACCGCCAGCACCTCAGAAGGCAGGGTTAGCATGGCTGAAATGTGGATAAGCTTTGTCAGCAGCCGCCACAACAAACAGCACCACCACCTGATAGGCAAAATCTTAGCAGGAGGCAGCATTTCAGCAACATGGTGGAACAGTATGTGTGCACACGCCTACACGTACTGACTGATGGGTCTGCCCCATTCAACTTCTGGGTCTCCAAATTGGGCATATGGTCTGAGCTTGCCCTTTATGCCTTGGAGGTGCTGGCCTGCCCTGCAGCCAGTGTATTGTCTGAACGTGTGTTTAGTACGGCAGGGGGCGTTATCACAGACAAGCGCAGACGCCTGTCCACAGCCAACGTGGACAAGCTAACCTTTATTAAAATGAATCAGGCATGGATCCCACAAGACCTGTCTGTACCTTGTGCAGAATAGACATTTAGACCGGCCTCACACAGCCATTGGTATACTTAAGTGAACGTATCCTTTTTTTTTTTTTTTTTTTTTAATATGTCTCAATATTTTGGGTGCTACCCCAATTAGAAAAAACAAACAAACAAACAAAAAACAGTGTTGGCTACCTCCTCCTCCACCGCCACTTTCACCACCTACACCGCCACGGTCAACGCCTCCTCAACCTCCTACTCCACATCCACCTCCTCCTCCATTTTTAATTTTTTTTATGTGATTTTAAGTTATTTCCCTATCCACATTTTTTTGCAGGGCACTTGTCCTACTCTTACCCCCATTTTGCTTCCTTTTGCAGCCCTCTAGCCCTTTCTTAGAGCCATTTTTGTGCCCACAAGTTCAGGTCACCATTGACTTCAATGGGATTCGGGGTCAAGTTCGGGGCCGAACTCGAACTTTTTTGCGAAGTTCAGCCGAACCCGAACATCCAGGTGTCCGCTCAACTCTACAGATGATCTCTTCTGTGATCGAGTCTTAAGAGTATTTGGTCTTTCTAGAGGAACATCTAAAGGAAGAGGCACCCTCACAGCATTGGAAAGGGGAAGCAGATGATCTCTATGGCGCATTTTTACAGGCCCACTCTGGTTTTCTAGCTTAATTTGATAAACAGGCAGTCTAGGAAGTGTCTTGCAGCTATCATATGGTTTCCAAGCACTTCCAAGTTCTTCAACAACACCCTATCTCCAGGCTGGAGTTCTTGTACTCTCGCCCGAAGATCAAAATTCTTCTTATTCCGCATTTCTCTAGAAGTGGCATGTTGTCCAGCACTTTAATAAGCTTACTTCAAATTCGATCTACATAACCGCTACGAGATGCCAAAGAAGTGCCATCAGTAGATGTTCCAAAGACCAAGTCAATTGGCAACCTGGCCTCCTGCCTGAACATCAGACGATAAGGATAATATCCCGTGACATCACTCACAGTACTGTTGTAAGCGTGCACCAAAGTGGCTAAATGGTTTCCCCAATTTGGCTTCTTGTCAGATGGCAAGGTCCCTAGCATGTTCAACAAAGTTCTATTGAATCGCTCAGGCTGCAGATCTCCTTGAGGATAAGGAATAGTGCAAGATTTCTTAATGCCCAATAATTTGCATAATTGATAAATGAGCTTACTCTCAAAGTCTCTTCCTTGATCTGAATGAATTTGGTCTGGCAATCCATAGTGAACAAATAATTTCTCCACTAATTCCTTAGCCACAGTAGAAGCTTGTTGATCCTTGGTAGGGTAGGCTTGGGCATATCTGGTGAAATGATCCATTACCACCAGTATGTTACTTCTTCCACCCGTATCTGGTCCCAGGCACAGGAAGTCAATACATACCAAGAGTCTGTCACGTACCTGGTGGTAGGGTCTGGCTTATGCGGGGGCAAACTCTCTTGAGGCGCTGGTTCGAGAACCCCTGATAGTGTAGACAGGGAGCTCTAGAGCACAGGGGGGCACGAGGGCTGGACAATCTTCAGATGGTAAGCAGAAGTCCACTGGAGCTCGTGCAAATGGGAGAGTAGTGGTTCAGTAGTCCGGGTCGGCAACTGGCAGCAGTCCAGTACAGCGAGATCAGACAAACGGATGGTCGGGTACAGGCAGGGTCGGCAACATGCTGGCAGTGGAAGTACAAAGGGAGCAGACAAGCGGGTAGTCGTAAACAAGCCGGGGTCAGATGCAGGCAGATATCCACAAGTCCAGAGGGGTAGAGTTCGGGTCGGCAACTGGCTGGCGGTGCGGTACAAGGGAGCAGACAAGCGGGTAGTCGTAAACAAGCCGGGTCAGATGCAGGCAGATATGCACAAGTCCAGAGGGGTAGCCGGGGTCACAGGAACAGGAAGTCACTAAAAAGTAGTCACTGGGGGGTCACGGGTGCAGGGAACACTGTAGAATGGACAGCACCGGCTTGCTGGTTTAAATAGGGCTGTTTGGCGCCGTTTCACCTAGGAAAGCTGCCTTTTCCTTAGAGAGTCTTTCTCTGAATACAAGACATACAGGATTTGCAATCATCTTCTACTTCCCTTCTCATGTTTGGCCAATAAACCTAGCTTTGATTAATTGAAAAGTTCTTTCTATACCTAGATTTTCATGTTCATCATGTAAGAACAATAAAACTGAGCTACGTTTTTCAGGTAGATACAACTGCCAGGTTTCTTCGGTCCCTTCACTAAGACCTCGCCTATAAAGTACTCCATCTTTAAGTTGTAACCAGTTTCATTCACAATGTAACACTCTGGCATGTGTAAGAGTAGTGTTCAAAAGCAATTGAGGATTTTGTTGGGCCATAGCCTGCAAAGTCACTCACCCAAGGGGATCTTGTTCCTGATCAGCTTTGATCTCTTTCTTTGTCAGCCTAGGTAGTCCTTCGCTTCTCACATGGGTCACTCCACAGTAAGACGAAGGCACTCCTGCTTGGGATACCCCTATAGCTTCTGCAGCAACTCCTCCTCTCAAGCAGTGAATTAATCCTTTGCATAAAGCTTGTACTCCATCTGCAGTGTCACATACCTGGTGGTGGAGTCTGACTTATGCAGGGGTAACCTCCCTTGCGACCCTGATTCGTGAATCCCTGATAGAGTAAACAGGAGATCCAGGAGTGAGGATGGCACAATGGTTGAGTTGGTCACCGGTGACAGTTGTAGATGCTCTTCCAGTCTCGTGCGGGTTTAGAAGATTGGTGGTACAGGCAGGGTTGGCAACTGGCTGGCGGTGCGGTACAAGGGAGAAGGCAAAAGAGTAGCCGGGTACAGGCAGAGTTCGTTAACAGACTAGCGGCAGGAGTACAGAAGGAACAGGCAATCGGGTGGTCGTAGGCAAGTCGGGGGTTGGTGCAGGCAGAGTTCAGACAAGGTCAGGGTAAGGAACAGATAACAGGTTACAGGTCGCTGAGGAAAACGGGTCACATGCTGTAGATCAGACAGCACTCGCTACAGTGTGCACACTACTTAAATAGAGCCGTTTGGCGCCGTTTCCAGCGCGTGTGCGCGCACGGGAGCGCAGGCGCGCGTGAACGCGCACAGGTGCGCGCGGGAGCGCTAAAAAAGGCAAAACAAAGTGCCAACATGTTTTCTTCTAACATGCAGGCACAAGGGTCCACTCTCAAGTTTCTTGACTCTGCCGATAAGGATGACGGGACAAAGCATCTGCATCCCTATTTCCAGCACCAGGACGATACGTGAGACTAAATTGTAATCCAGCCAAGGCAGCCAACCATCTATGTCCTATAGCATCCAATTTTGCAGTTGTCAGCAGGTAAGTCAATGGATTAATAACAGTTTTGACAACAAACTGAGCTCCATATAGATAATCTTTTAGTTTGTCTACGACTGCCCACTTCAATGCCAAGAACTCCAATTTATGGGTGGGATAACTTCTTTCAGAAGGAATTAGGCTTTGACTCACATAAGCTACAGGTCACAGCTGACCACCATGTTCATGATAAAGTATCCCTCAAATCCGTCTCGACTGGCATCCACATGAAGCTCATAGGGTCTTGAAGGGTCAGCATTAGCTAGGACTGGAGCCTCAGTTAGACTGATCTTCAATTGTTGGAATGCTTTATCACACAAGGGGGTCCACTGTTCCCGTATGGATTCCTGTTTCCCTCTTCAACATGCCATCTTCTCTGTCAATTTCTTATCTTCCCCAGAGGCTACTTGCAACAGTTCATTGAGTGGCTTGGCTATTTTGGCAAAATTTGCCACGAACCTCCAATAGTATGAACAAAACCCTAGGAAGGATCTCAGCTCTGTAACAGTCTCCGGCTGGGACCATGCAGTTACTGCTTCCAATTTCTTGTGTCAGCCGATGGAGTATCTACTGATCCCAACATGGCCCAAATAAGTAGCTGAAGTACGGTAGAACTGGCACTTCTCTAAAGACAACTTCAACCCCTCTTCATGGAGCCTCTCAAACACCTTCTCCAATCTTTCCTCATGCTCTTCCAAGGTTCTTCCAAGCACAATGATGTAATCTAGGTACACCAAAACTTCCACCAAATTCATGTCTCCCATAGTACTTTTCATCAGTCTCTGAAAGGTAGCTGGAGCTCCCGTCAATCCTTGCAGCATTCTATTAAACTCATAGAACCCCAAGGGATATTATGAAGGCCGTCTTCTCCTTATCTTTTGCACACATGGGTATCTGATAATATTGACTCTTCATGTCCAGCACACTGAACCATTTAGCTCCCGCCAGGCATCGCAAAGCATCTTCGACCCTTTGAGTGGTATACTGATCAGGAATGGTTTTTCAATTATGAATTCTGTAGTCAATACACATTCTTAAATTTCTATTCTTCTTTCACACCACTACTGAGTCTATGGGTGAGACGTAAGGACGCTTGAATCGCCCCAGACCTTTTCAATTCAGCCAACTGTTCCCTTAGATCTTCCAAATCACTAAGAGGGCCCTTTCTCGGAATGGCTTTTTTTTCTTGTAAACATATTAGATGATGAGCACTCTTGGCACATCCTACATCAAAGTCATCATTAGCGAAAATTTTCTCCCACCATCGTATTTGAGACTTCATCCTTTCCCTCCATGCAGGAGATAGACCAGCGGCACACTCCTCCAGTTCTCTCCTCAAACCCAGCAGGCTCTTTCCTTTCGGCTCCTCTGCAGGCATCACTGGAGTGCCAGCACTTACTTGACCCACAGACATCCGCGCCTTCAACGTCACTGGATGATCGGAGACATTCTGCAAGCTAATGGAGACCTTCTTCTTATTCCTCAGCAAAGCTTAATAGGAACGATTTCAGGGACCATAACTAACCCATTAGCTTCAGTCTGTGCATCTGTCTCCAACACGTCAAAGGGTCCAGGATGATCCCACGTAAGCTTCACAGTAGCCTTTAAGCAAGTAACTTCCCCAGGCTGGAGCACCTTCTCTCTTGAATCCAACTTCCATAAACGACCCACTTCCTGGACTGGAGCCCTCCTTTCCTGAATCACTTGCTGACAAGCTTGATGCAATGTGGGATGTATCTTCTCAGATATAGCCCCATCTTCTCCTATCACCTTTTCCAGTAGTCTTTGTACCAGGTCAGTATTAGTCCCGAGTTATGGTCTGCCCCCACTGGTCTTGGACATACTACAGCCAGGGTATCAAAGGTTTCAACTCTTCCAGAGGCAGCTGGTCCAAAGGAGATGCTGATTGGAATATATCCATCATACGGGAAACGGTTAGTTCCAAGACCCCAAATCTCCAACTCTTCCAGTTTGTTCAAAGGAATATGATGCAGGTACTGATCATAAAAGTCTCTGTATAGAAGAGTGACTTAAGCCCCAGTGTCTAACAGGGCTGAAGTATAGATGCCCTCCACTTGCACAGATACAATAGGGGATGGCCCAACTAACTTCCTTGGTAGAGTAACTTTCTTGGTATCACTAGGACTCCTCACCTGATCATGCTGAGAGGATGTGACTCCGGCCCTAGCAACTGACCCAGTATTGACTCCCTGCACCTGACCCTCAGACCCCGGTGATGGGTTAAAGGCCTTTTCATTTTTTGGGCTTCTTTTTCATGTACTTTGTTACCCAATTACATATATAGCCAAACTACATTTTATAAATACTGGGCCCAGCGGAGTGTGTTTTTAATGTTGGACAACATTGTCAATTTTTAATTGTGAACTATGCAATTTTGTGTTAGATTGGCAATTTGTCATAAATAAAGTATATTATTTAAAGTGTAACCCGCAGTGTGTTCCCACCTACTTTTATAGAGGCAGGGACAGCTTCTTGGAGAACTTTTCTCCTCCCTTTCCCCTCTCCTTTAATTATACATGATACTCAGGTCCAAGCATTGGGAACCCCACTCCAACAGAGTGAGTCGGATACACATTTAACGATCATGGTTCAATACAGAACCTGATTGTTCCATGTCCTCCTATCCCCCCTTCTCCCCTCCCCTGCTGAATCGTTCTTTTTCATAGACTCCTTTTCTTTCTGGAGCTCAGATTGGCTGGGTTCACAGTTTGCTCCTTCACTGGGACCCTCTGAAGTTTCCCGCTGGCTGAACAGCTAGTATCTTCTGTAATGCCATTAATTTAGCCGTAAAGTTAAATTCTTTGTCTTTTTTTCGGGCACTGTCGCTTGAAATGACCTGACTCCCCACACTTAAAACACTTTCTAGAGTTACTTCCATCTGTCTGAGCAGGTCCATGGGCTTCCATAACTCTCATCAGGGTTTGCTGTAATTTACACTGTGCTTGTGCCACCTGAGCTAGAAGTTTGACTGGGGATTCTTTGATGATAGGTGATGAGGTAACCAGTCTAGTGCCTTCCCCCAATAAGAACCTTCTTCACTATCCGCTTCATATAGTTCGGACTCAACCTGAACTTGTTGAGTGGATGCTTTTTCAGCTCTTGGGGTAGTACTCACTTCTGCCATACACTTTTGATTTTTCTCATCAAGCAAGGCCTTCTCTTCTCTTACCACTTTCATCAACTCAGGATATGTGGGTGCAATCTGTATTCCTTTCAACAATAGCCACAGCACAATAGGGTAGTTTGGCCTAGCCCCTTGTGAAATTCTCATCTTGACCGGTCAGCTTCATTTGAGTCAATCCCTTTTTTCAGTATTATTTGATGGAGGATCCAATCCACTCTGACAACATAAGCAGACAACTTCTCCCCACTTTGTTGATGAGTATGTGCAAACTTATACAGTAGATCTGGAATCTTCTCCACCCTTCCACACACTGCACACAGGGCTTTGATATAATCCATAGCTACACAATCTGGTTTTCCTCTCCTTAAACTTTGGATCACATCCACAGCAGGGCTCCTTAGGCTTTCACTCAGCCGCTGCCTTTTCACCACTTCTGGCACATTCCAATCTTACACAGCAGGTATATGCAATTAGCGGACCTCCAGCTGTTGCAAAACTACAAGTCCCATCATGCCTCTGCCTCTGGGTGTCATGCTTGTGGACTGTCAGAGTCTTGCTAGGTCTCATGGGACTTGTAGTTCTGCAACAGCTGGAGGTCCTCTGACATATCCCTGTTACACAGCATGTATGGCCTGGCATATCCCTGTTACACAGCATGTATGGCTTACGATAACCCTGATGAGCTGTAAGATCATGACTCTTTATCAAACTTTCCACCAGTCGACCCATACTCAGATAAATAGAGGCAGGTGGTATCCCTTTAAGGGCATTCGCAGCTTCATTTTCTTTTATATCTAACTTTTCAACATCAGAAGACACTTCCTGTATGGATCCTTCTTCTACCTTCAAGGGTATGCAATAGGCCTCGGTCAAAGTCACCAGACCTTCCTTGAGATCTTCAGGAACCCTCTCCCTCCATTCTACCAGAGCATAGGTTTCATCTTCCTCATAGTCTATTCTTAGGTCTACAACATAGGACTCTTGTGTTGGGTAGGCGCCTTTCATCATCAGTTGCACATCTTTTTCAGGCCACTCCACTCCAGGCAACTTTAGTACTTTGGTCAATTACAATCGACTCGCTTCCTCTTGAGCCCACTTAGTGGTGGCAACTGAATACATCTGATTCTTGGGTGGTTCTTCAGACCTTTCAAGGTTCTCCATAGGGGAAATCCCGGATGAGCCCCCAAATGTAGCGCTGCCCCCTTAAGGGTGGCTGAAAGAATCAATTGCCCATTGAATCTCCTCAATCAGAGGGTCCTCCCCCGACACTTTGGGTTCAACCTGTGACGAACGCGGGTATCACATTGCTGCCCTCCTCACCGACCGGTGACTGAGGACCCCCCTGACCCAATACTGCACTTGTCACAAACGTAACAATGCCCCTCTCAGTTGCTTTCAGCACAAAGATTTCCCAGTTTGCGGGACCACCATCTAAGTGTCAGCCGCCTGAGAGCGATTGTTACCGGGCTAATTCAAACAATTAACCCTTTCTCTGCCACCACTTCTGGATTCCGGCCAGAAGACCCTTATTTTAGCAATACCAGTATTCCAGAATAACCGCCTGTACACATGCAGTCACCTGCAGACAGGTATATTCAGATGCATTATTCTAAAAACAGTAGCACTCTTCGAAGGAACAGATTCGTGATAGTTGCATTAAGAGCTTTAGGGACAAAATTAACATTTTTCAAAATAAAGTTTAATAATGAAAATGTCAAGTTTTAGGTGCAGTAAAATATTTACAGAAAAATAAAAGTACAAAGTGAGACAAATTTACAGCAAAGGGACAGAATGAAAAAAAAAGAAATACCTTGCCTTTGAAATGTCCTTCCCTAATCAGTGTTTCAAAGATGATTTCCTGGTTCTCTGATGTTTGATGTTAAGTGAGAACTCCCAATCTGATTGTGACAGTCTCTTTTCTCTGGACCACCAGGGGTGGGGCCGTACCTCTTCTGGCCATTCGTATAAGAGAGGGAGTTTCCATAGACAATGTCCAGGGCGGACCGTGGAGATACATGCTGCATAATCATGCATGGATCATAACTTGTTACTGGATCATCTTACATATTTTACAGCAAGAAATGTAAATTCAGCTTGCAATAAGCTTTCATATGACTCCAAACATGAGAATTCTAAAGCCTTATAGGACCCTGGGGAGGGAATGGACTAATTCTATCCCTCCTTGGGTAATAAGGGGTGAATGTATATACTTGAATTATCCTGGCCGAAATTCTACATTCAAATATGTAATGTTTATCACTATGGCATACCTATAGCGGAAGTTATGACTGTATGTAAGTTTTCATGTAAGTTTAAGGCAGAAAGGGAGAGTCATCCCTAGGTCAGACCTGCCAGGGTAATTTATGGGCCAACATCAGGCTGTGGCATGTTTGTTCAAGATAAGTTGACATACCTTCTCCTGGCCAGCTATAAACCGTAATCAGAGCCTCTTTTTTAAATTGGCCTGTACACATGCAGAGGGGGGTGGGGGTAAAGGACAAGCTTGTTCAAACTGCCATGTCAGAAGGAGAGAGAGAAAAAACTTAACTATTTACGTAGCTTCCCTGCCAAGATGGAGTCAGTGTCGCTTTGGGCCTGGTATCATTACCTCGCGTGGATCTCACGCATGATACCATCACACAACCATATTGTAAGAATTTATAACCAATAACTCTATGTTAGTAAGGGAAATCACTACACAGGTAGAGTTAGAAAGGTTTACTTTTAACTCTTAATGCTGAGAAAAGAATAACAACTGTGAATAGTAAACAATACAATTCTTCACATAAGTAATCAACTTGAAGGTTCTGGCGAACAAAAGGAGTAAGTGATTTGAACACTTTCACCACTCCCTGCCTTCTCCAACAATATCAATATGGAAAACTATGTAATTCCTCCAATTGAGCTTAAACAATACCTAATGGGTCTTTGCAAAAGAAGTAATTTGTTAATGTCTGTCGGAATTTGGACAAATGAAATATTTCAATAAATCCTTATCTTGAACCGACGACCCAGAAGATAAATTTGTACCACTCAATGGACTCAACTTGTTAGCAGTAATTTATAATGCAACAGATACACTATAACATTTAGCAATAGATCTACAGTAAAATAAACACACAAAATAGTCTTGGCCTATATATATATATTTTCTCTGGTTCTAGAATAAAGAGTTCTTAGAAGGTAAACCAACACCAAGCAATAGCCCTGAGTATTTTAGTGGGGAAAAGGTGGGTAGATGTAGTTGCAGTTATCCTGTTTTGTAATGTCCAAGCATTCATTGGCCGGCAATAAGAATTAGGTACCTATGAATACTGTGTAAAATTGCTCTGACTTCCTGAATAAGATTAGTCACAACTGTTAAACTGTAATCCAAGAGGCAATAAAGATGTGCGGCAAGACAGTGTGTGTGTTTATATGTGTGGGCTCGAAGCCCTCTCACCGTTTCCAAGGGACTGTTTGAAGTTAAATGATCTGGCGCTCAGGCGATGATGCTAGGAAGGCTGGGACCATTAGTTCCTGTTGACTGCTTGCTCCTGGGAGGTGTAAAGCATCCACTGCACTCCTTGCAGCTCTCCTGATTTTACAGATGCGACTGTTGCAGTAGCTGGCATGGCTTCTATACAGATAGAGATGAGCTTCGGATGGTACTGTTGTTCACTCACTGCGTTGCTGGAGAGTGGATACCAACGTTATCACCTGCTGATGATTTCAGTCGGCTGGAACAATTTGCATAGGCCGCAGGCCTAAATCTGATGGCAGCAGCACACAGAGTTCCTCTCTGATCGATCACGCTATCCCAAGACGCCGTAGTTAGCTCTACCTTCCGCTTAAATATTACTCCTACAATGCATTGCACCTCCCAGAAGTTTCAGCACAGCACAGCCTGATAGGAAATGGAGTCCTTCTCAGTAAGAGTCTGTTGACTATGTCCTTGTTCCACACTGCAACTCCCACAAAGCATCATTCTGGCTGCAATTACAGTCTTTTTCAAAAGCAATCACTGGAGGGAGTTCCCATGTTAAGCAATGTACACCATTGTCTGTATGCCAGAGGAATATTTCAGAACTCCTGGCTACAATAATAATCCATTAATAAGTAAATAGAATGTTGGGGAAAATGTGGAGAATCTATTAGATATGTGTAGAGTCTTAAATAAATTGTGTTTTGAGATAATGGGAGAAACACTTTATGATTATTTTGTATTGTATATAATATAATTTAAGAAGTTTGAAGGGATTGGGTCTCAAGAGGGCAAATTGAACCTACTGTATGTTTGTTGATAAAGATAGATGTATATATTGTAGGCTATGAAATATGTTAACTAAGAGAACTGGAGCGAAAAGTTTGGTGAATGTGAATTGCATGTTTTGTAAAAATGGAAAAGAAAAATACGTTTAATAAAGATGATCTGATTTAGGAAGAAGAAAAAAGTTTCCACAAGTTTATCCCTGACCTGTCTGATGTGTTCATTGGTCTTCATGATGCTGTTTGTTAAGTAAGGTTCTCTAACAAACCTCTGAGGGCTTCACAGAACAGCTGTATTTTTTATTGAGATTAAATTACACACAGGGGGACTCTATTTACTAATTAGGTGACTTCTGAAGGCAATTAGCTCCCCTAGGTTTTAGTTAGGGGTATCGGAGTAAAGGGGGCTGAATACAAATGTCCCCCACACTTTTCACAGATTTATTTGTATCATTTATCATTTTCTTTCCACTTCACAATTAGGAGCCACTTTGTGTCGTCCATCACATAAAATCCCAATAAAATAAATTTACGTTTTTGGTTGTAACATGACAAAATGTGGAAAATTTCAAGGGGTATGAATACTTGTTCATGGCACTGTATGTGTTATCAATAAAATATTTTTGTGATACCTTTTTAAATATGCCTAGAAAGTCCATTCTTTGCAAACCCCCAATTTTTAGATGACATGATTACAGCTTTAATATGTGACTTGTCTTTCTTTTGAACAGGGGCTCTTTATGGAGATGGAACTTATTTTGCAGTAGATGCAGGTTACTCTGCTGATGACACATTCTCCCAACCTGATGAATATGGAGAGAGACACATGTACCTGGCCCGCGTTCTCACCGGACTCTACTGTGTTGGACAACAAGGAATGATAGCCCCTCCAGCCAAAAATGAAGCCAATCCCACAGATCTGTATGACAGCGTCGCAGATAGCGTCTGCATACCTTTAAAGTTTGTGATATTTAATGACACCCAGGCCTACCCCGAATATCACATCATCTTCCAGTGATGATCGATGACTGCGACCGGGGATCGCACAAATCTCCGGGACAAGGTCTTCTGAAAATCCCTGTACTTTATTGGTGTCACTTGGTCTTATTGCACACCTCCCAACTTTCTGGGACGGGAACGAGGGACACCTATTAGCAAAAGATGTAGTCATAGGACACACCCCCTGCCACGCCCCCTTACAGGAGCGTTATACAAAAAAAGATTAGTTAAACCCACAAGTGCTTTTTTTTTACCACTTTTATTCCTTTATATCAGCTTTTCTAAATGTACAAATGCAGCAATTTAGAAATTGGATGAAAGGTTTAGCACTGTGAAATACCTTTTGATAGATAAATAGTGCATTTTATATACATTGTTATAAGATCTTAGGGCGCTGACCAAAGTGCAAAAGGTGATTCTCTGTGTCTATATTTTATAATCACTTCATAGTACCATATAATTGTGAAAAGTTAGTAGATAAGTAGCTCCAAGCCACTCTTTGTGATTGTGCATTCAAAGATAGCTAAATATTTTGAATATGGGAATCATACATAAATTAATAATCAATAATCAATATAATCCTCTTAATCGTGCATTCAAACATTATTAGCAAATTTGTCTATATACACGTGAATCATAAATAAATACATTTTCAATACTTTATATGATTAGAAATAAAATCATTAGTTATTCATCATATACAGTATGTGGATCATAAATGAATAAACAAGTAATCAATAATAAAAACACAATAAAAAATAAAAAAACAAGCCAATTTTAGAAGATTGCACATCTGTATATGAAGGAGCAAAGGGACGTTTTTTTTTGAGGATTTGGCTGTAACCACCTTGTTATCCCATCATGCTGTTTGGTCACTTTGTGGCCAGGTCTATTTGGTTTTGATTGAATATATGTTGGTGGCCCACTGCGTTGGTGATTCATTTGCACAACGTTTTCACTCACTGGTGATTGGATTCTGGCTCTACCTATGAACTTTTTTTGGGACTATCATATAATATCCCCAGTTTTTTGTTATTGTTTTTTATTTTTTATTGTTTTTTTTATTATTGATTACTTGTTTATTCATTTATGATCCACATATATGATTAATATCGAATGATTTTATTTCTAATCATATAAAGTATTGAAAATGTATTTCCTGACAGACTCCATGGCAGCCTACGTGTGGGTTTACCCCGCCCTCCTCACTCCCATAGGACCCCATTACCATAAATTTAGCCTCATGGCCCGCACCTGTGTTCCTTTTTTGTCCTCCTCCTGGACCAGCAGTTGCAAGCAAGATATCCAGGGCGGAGGTTCCCAGTGGATAATGGGGTAAATCCTTGGGGCGGTGGTGTCCCCCCCAGCGCCCAGGGCAGAGCTACGGCGGGTGAGAGGCGGGTGGCCAAGAAGATCCCCAGCAGGGGCGGCCCATATGATTGCCCAGGATGATTCTGGCCGGCAGGGTCCTGAAGACAGCTGAGGCTCCATGGCAGCAATTATCTGTGCAAAATACATCCTCCTACCTATCTTGTGCTTCCCCCCATCCTTTGTGGTCTGCTCGGCGGTATGTGTTGGAACGCAGTGCGCTCCTCCTGGTCCGCCGCGTCCTCCGCGGCGGGTCTACTGCGCAGGCGCAAGGCCGACGAGATTGAGCGGTCGTGCGGGCGGCGCGGCACGAGATTTAAATGACTGTCAGGCCCTGCAGTCCTTGGGAATAGACTGCGGGCTTGGCGGCAGTGTCCCCAGGCTCTTCCTTCTGCTCTCCAGGTAAGCCCCGCAGGGAGGTCTGGAGGGGGAGAGGAGGGGAGGGGAGGGGGGGGAGAGGTATGCATATAAAAGCCTTATTCTCTCTCTCCCCTCTTTCTGTAGCAATGGATCCTGCAGAGTTGGATCATTTCCCGCCCCTTAGTGGCCAGCCCTTGCCCGACATTTAGGTCTGGGGCTGGCTGGGCGGGGGAGGAGGAGCGTGAATAGTTCCGTCTCTTTTGTTTATGTTCCTATCTCTCTCTCCCTATCCCGGTCTTGTCTTCTAGCCCTCACAGGTCACACAGGAGCACACGAGAGACCAGGGACCCTGCCAGGTCGCAACATTGTCACTCTTCATCAAGATCCAGACAACAGAGATCCCGGTCACGGGATCAACACCCAAGAAGGAGTTCCCACTCCTCTTCCAGACACCGTTCCCACCACCATAGCAGCCACTCCAGTCACAGAGCATGCTGGGGCTGCGGCACAAAGAGGCCAGAAGGAAAGTCACTATGTGACACATGTTATGCCAAGGCGGTGAAGGAAAGGGAGGCCGACGTTCATACCGGCCCTAACCCTGGGATGGAGGCTCTTGTGAGGCGGGTCGTCCAGCAATCACTAAAGAATCTCGGAGCACCCCACACCCACAGCCAGGCCTCTGTGGCAGACTCACTGGAGGGGTTCGCCCCTGAAGAGCCAGGTCCGTCCCAGCCGCGCTTTACTCTCTGAGGACGAGTCAGAAGGGAAAGAGCCTGGGGGCTTTGATGTAGCCCAGATTCCCCCATTTATCAAGGTGGTCAAGCAATCCTTAAGGTGGGAGGAGCCGGTGTCTTCCCCGGCGAAACAAAGGAAGTTCTTTAAAGCATCTTCATAAAGAGCGCCCTAGCTTCCCTTTGCTTCCAGAACTAGGGGAAATCCTAAAGGAAGAGTGGGAAAAGGTGGACAAGAAGTCGTCTTTAGCCATCAGGGCAAGTAGACTTTATCCCTTCAAAGAGGCGTCACCCTCCCCTTAGAAGATGCAGTATCATTTAAAGATCCCCTGGAGAGAAAGATCGATTTAGAACTGAAGAGGGTATATGTGACAGCAGGCATGGCCTGCAAGCCTGCGCTCGCCCTAGCGGCGGTGTCTAAGGCGATGGAGGTCTGGACCGACTAGATGGAGAATCCCCTTTGAGGGGACCTCCCTGTTTGGGAATAAGTTGGATTCGGCAATTGCCAAGGCCACTGGGGGGAAGTTGGGGTTCCTCCCTCAGGACAGACGGCTGTTCGGTCAGAAGAAACCCCAGCCGAGGAGACAGACGTCAGACCGTTCAAGAGAAGCCTGCAGCTATAAACCTGGCAAGGACTTCAGACGTAGCTGGAGGAGAGGTCAGCCCACTACCCAGCGGGCCAAGGGTTCGACCTCAGCGGGGCGTGACTCCGCTAAAACCTTTTGAGGCTACCTAGACGACCTGCTCATTCTGGCTCAGAGCAGAGAACAGCTGCTGTCCCATAGGGACTTAGTAATGGCCAGGCTACAGCAGTTCGGGTGGCTACTGAATCTGGCAAAGAGCCAGCTG
Organism: Glandirana rugosa; assembly: GCA_018402905.1. NCBI lineage: Eukaryota > Metazoa > Chordata > Amphibia > Anura > Ranidae > Glandirana > Glandirana rugosa. Next base: position 27,497 of record BLSH010125224.1, read on the forward strand.
GAGCCGTCTCAAGCCCTAATTTATTTAGGGGCACACTTCAACACGGCAGAAAACGCGATCTCCCTGCCCATGGACAAGGTAACTCTAGTCCGGAGGCGGCTACGGCCAGCTCTGTCAGCGTCACACCTCAGGGTCTCCCAGTGCCTCCGGATAATTGGGACCATGGTCTCTACAGCGCCAATGGTCAGGGGGGCCAGATGGAGGATGCGCCCATTTCAACTGGGAAGGGCAGCCGGCTGTGGTGGCTGCGGAGCAGGAATCTCCTCAAGTGTCATTCCATCTCCCCTCCCCCATGAGTGGTGATCACTACAAACGCGAGCAACTCAGGATGGGGTGCTCTTTGTGGATCCGAGGTAGCCCAGGGAAGATGGGGCCCACTGTCCCGCACACCGGTCTCCAACATCCTAGAGCTACGGGCAGCTCACCAAGCCCTCCTAGCCTTTCACCATCAAGTAGTGGGGAGGACGGTGTTGTTGAGGATGGACAACACTACGGCAGTCGCCTATGTAAGGAGGCAGGGGGGAACACGGAGCTTGTCCCTGCTGCACGAGGTGAGCCCAATCCTATCCTGGGCCCAGAGAGCCCTAACGGACATCTCGGCGGTATACATTCCGGGAGTACGGAATACACAGGCGGACTTCCTCTCCAGGTATTCATTGAACAATGGGGAATGGTCCCTACACCCAGAGGCATTTGCCTGGATCCAGTCTCTAGGGGTAAGCCCCGAAGTCGATCTTTTTGCCTCTCCCCTGAACCACAAACTGGACAGGTTCTACACGAGGGGTCAGTGCCATCAAGCCTACGGGGTGGATGCCCTGACGGATGTCTGGAGGGTCAACAGAGCTTATGCCTTTCCTCCGACCCCCATCATTCTCCGCTTCCTGCAGAGGCTTCGGGACGAAGAGGTCGAGGTCACGGTGATAGCACCGTTCTGGCCCAACAGGCCGTGGTTCACCTTGCTCACCCAGCTCAGCTACGGGGCCCCGGTGCCCCTCCCTCTCAGGCCGGACATTTTGTCTCAGGGCACGACCCTACACCCGCGTCCGGAGCGGTTGCATCTGATGGTCTGGTTTTTGAGAGGGAGAGGCTCGAGGCCTTGGGCTGCGCTCCCAGAGTGATTTCCACCCTTATGAGCTCCAGGAGACCCAGCACCAACAGGGTATACGCTAGGATCTGGGCCAAGTTTTCGGGGTTTCTATCCTCTAAAGGGAAGTCTGCCAGAGATGCAGGAGTGCAGGAAGTCCTAGGATTTCTACAGTCCGGACTCGAATTACCCCTCTCGACAAGCTCACTGAGAGTGCAGGTCTCGGCTTTGTCGGCTTTTTCAGGTACCTCATGGGCGTCGGAGCCGTTGGTCCGTCAATTTCTGAGGGGAGCAGCTAGATTAAGACCTCAGAGGCGAGCCAGATTCCCGAAGTGGGATCTACCCTTAGTCCTGGACTTTTTGATGGAACAGTCATCCGGGCAAGAGGACATGACCTTTGTGAAGGATCTATCCATGAAGACGACCTTCCTGGTGGCAATAACCTCTGCCAAGAGGGTATCGGAGATCGGAGCCTTAGGTTACAAGGAGCCTTTTTTGACGTTCTTTCCGGACAGGGTGGTGCTAATTCCGATGCTCGGTTCTAGGCCAAAAGTTACATCAGTCTTCCACGAAAATCAGGAAATCACCCTTCCGACGTTTAGATCTCCGGGCTCCACAAATACTCACCCTCTGGATGTGGGAGAAATTCTGAAACTCTACATACAGGCCACAGAGGAGTTCAGACGCTCGGACAACCTGTTTGTCCTGTTTTCCGGGAAGAACAAAGGGAAGGAGGCCTCTCCCAGATCTATAGCAGCCTGGATCGTGCAAGTGATCCAGAGGGCCTACAGGGCAAAGGGCTTGGCTCCCCCGGAGGCGGTGACAGCCCACTTGACCAGGGGCATCGCTACATCCTGAGCGGCAGCACGGCACGTAGCACCGGAGGTCATCTGCAGGGCGGCCTCATGGTCCCCACTGAACACATTCATGACGCACTACTGTATGGAGCCGGCGTCATTATCTTCTATCAGTTTCAGTTTGAGTGTTTTGGCAGCCGATAATCTGAATTGAATTTTGTTTCTAAGCAGCATCCCGCCCGTGTGGTTTTTTTGGGGCTAGTTAAGTCCCACACGTAGGCTGCCATGGAGTCTGTCAGGAAAATGGAAAATTCCTATCCGATACTTACCGTGGAGTTCCCACCCTCAGATGTGGAGGAGGAGCTATTTACAGAACACAGGTGCGGGCCATGAGGCTAAATTTATGGTAATGGGGTCCTATGGGAGTGAGGAGGGCGGGGTAAGCCCACACGTAGGCTGCCATGGAGTCCATCAGGAAAGGAAAATTACGGTAAGTATCGGATAGGAATTTTCCGTTTTAATTATATCATGTTGGTCTGATTATTGTTTTTATATTATTGATTACTTGTTTATTCATTTATGATCCACATATATGATGAATAACTAATGATTTTATTTCTAATCATATAAAGTATTGAAAATGTATTTATTTATGATTCACGTGTATATAGATAAATTTACTTATAATTTTTGAATGCACTATTAAGAGGATTACATTGATTATTGATTATTTTAGATTCACATATTCAAAATATTTAGCTATCTTTGAATGCACAATCACAAAGAGTGGCTTGGAGCTACTTATCTACTAACTTTTCACAATTATATGGTACTATGAAGTGATTATAAAATATAGACACAGAGAATCACCTTTTGCACTTTGGTCAGCGCCCTAAGATCTTATAACAATTCATTTATATAGCATATGCTATTTTAGGTGCAGCAATCACTGATTTTTTTCTTTCGATTTTTTTCTTTCAATTTTTTCTGTCAATTTTTTTCTTTCAATTTTTTCCAAGTGGCACATCTTTTATGTTTTTGGTTTATACATTTTATATACGACTCTATAGATCACACCAACATGAGGGACAAATGAGGAGGAAAGAGGGACAGAGGGACTTTGCTCCAAATCAGGGATAGTTGGGAGGTATGTGATCAATATATAATATTGTCAGAGCATTGGCGCCATCACTTGTCTACAGCAGCCATAAAACACTGATAAATAATTGCAGAGGAAACACAGAGACTCATCAGTGAAGGAGCAGAGAGTGAGGGGGGGGGGGGGGGGGGTGAATGCCCAAGCCTCCCATTGCCTATATTCTCTGGGATCTTATTGCAGCAGGCTGTATTAGCTATCCCATTTATAATGATTGGGCTGCAACCCATCTTAACACATAACTGTACATGCTGCATTGGTTTGCCGTGTTACATTCTAAGTTGTATTGGGGTGTCATTAAAAATCAAAATTACTGTATTACCAACGTTTAGGTGAAATTTTTACTTTTTTTAAAAATATTTTATATTGTTGATATATTTAGAACAGATATGCAGGGATGGGTTAGGGGATTTGTATGTGTGGCTGTTTTTTTCACATTGCTGTGTAATGAGTCCCTTGATAAATTGTGTTGTATGTATACGATGACAATAAAGTTTTGTCTTGATTACCTTATCTTACTTTAGTGTTCTGTTGTGGATGAGCTCTTATAATGAATATCATTTTCATAGTGCCAGCCATTGAGTTCTTATTAACCACATCGGTACCTGGCACAAAAACCCCCTTCCTGTCCAGGCCATTTTTCAGCTTTCAGTGCTATCACACTTTGAATGACAATTACTCAGTCATGTAACACTGCACCCATATGAAATTTGCGTCCTTTTTTTCACACAAATAGAGCTTTCTTTTGGTGGTATTTAATCACCGCTGGGTTTTTTATTTTTTGTGCTATAAATAAAAAATGACTGAAATTTTTGTGAAAAAATGCTTTTTTCTTTGTTTCTGTCAAAAAAATTTAGCAAATTTGTGATTTTTCTTCATAAATTTCGGCCAAAATTTATACTGCTACCTATCTTTGGTAAAAATAACCCAAATAAGTGGATATTATTTGGTCCTTGTGAAAGTTATAGAGTCTACAAACTATGGTGCCAATCATTGAAAATTGATCACACCTGATGTACTGAAGGCCTATCTCATTTCTTGAGACACTAATGGCTCGTACACACGGGACGATGATCGCGCGTACTACCATGTTGAATCGTACGTTGACGGTCGTATGTAGCCTACTGACATGCACACGACGGTCGTACATACAACTTGCGGCCGGCCGAACGCGATGACGCGAACGAGCGTATAATGAGGAAGTAGCGTCACCTTTTGGGCTCCTTTCTAATTTCATGTTAGTTGAAAGTGGACTTGGCGCATGCGTGTTTAGCACAATACAACCTTGTTGTACACAACTGCTCTACACACGACTCAACTGTCGTATGCGAGCTTGTTGACACGACCAAGTTTTCTAGTCTGCACATACAACTCCCACGAACGACCGTTGTACGTTCAACTGTTGAAAGCGCCGCCACAGACGATCGATTCTGCATGCAACGGTCGTGAGTACGACGTGTTGAACACGATCGTCGTCCCGTGTGTACGAGGCTTAAAGCCTCATACACATGAGACGACGATCGTACGTATGATCGTCTCAAATCGTATATTGGATAATGTAACTTGCATACTGACTGCACTACACGATCGTACGACCACAGAAGAACGTTCAGGTGCATGTAATTAGCATCCAGCCGTTCCTGACTTCTGAGCATGCATGTTTTGCACAATACAACTTGTTGTACCAACTGCTCTGTACATACGGTACAACGGTCGTATGATCACTTGTTGGTACGACCAAGTTTCTAGTCTGCTCATACAACTCCCTTTGTACGACCATCGCATGTCGGATGTTCTAATCGCGCATACGAACAATCAATTTCACAGACAACGGTCGTTAGTACGACCTTTTGTATACGATCATCGTCCCATGTTTACGAGTCTTAACAAGTCAAGAAAGTACAAATACCACCCAAATTACCCCTTTTTGGAAAGTAGACATTACAAGGTATTTAGTAAGTTGCATGGCAAGTTCTTTGAAGTTGTAATTTTTTCCCACAATTCTTTGCAAAATGAAGATTTTTTTTTTTTTTACAACATTGTCATATTAATTCGTTATTTCTCACACATGGCATATGTATACTTGCAACTACACCCCAAAACACATTCTGCTACTCCTCCTGAGTATGGCGATACCACGTGTGAGACTTTTTCACAGCCTGGCCACATACAGAGGCCCAACATGCAGGAAGCACCATCAGGTATTCTAGGGACATAAATTACACATCTAATGTCATGACGACCTATCACACTTTTGAAGGCCCCGTAGCACCAGGACAATAGAATTGCCCACAAAATGACCCCATTTTGGAAAGCAAACACCCCAAGGTATAATCTGTGAGGCATAATGAGTCTTTTGAACGGTTCATTTTTTTACAGAAGTTTTTGGAAAATGTGGAAAAAAAATGAAAACGCATTTTTTTTACACAAAGTCGTCAATTTACAAGAAATTTCCAACACGTAGCATGTACATAGGAAAAATGACACCCCAAGATACATTCTGCTACTCCTCCTGAGTATGGCGATACCACATGTGTGAGACTTTTACACAGCCCGGCCACACACAGAGGCCCAACATTGAACTAGCACCTTCAGACGTTCTACGAGCATAAATTGCACATCTAATTTCTCAACCACCTATTACACTTTTGAAGGTCCTGGAGCACCAGGACAATGGAATTTCCCATAAAATGACCCCATTTTGGAAATCAAACACCCCAACGTATAATCTATGAGGCATAATGAGTCTTTTGAATGGTTCATTTTTTTACAGAAGTTTTTGAAAAATGTGGAAAAAAAATGAAAACACATTTTTTTTACACAAAGCTGTCCATTTATAAGCTATTTCCAACACCTAGCATGTACATAGAAAAAATGACACCCCAAAATACATTCTGCTACTCCTCCCGAGTATGGCAATACCACATTTGTAAGACTTTTACACAACCTGGGCACATACAGAGGCCCAACATCCAAATAGTACCATCAGGCGTTCTAGGAGCATAAATTACACATATAATTTCCTGAGAACCACACATCATCAAATAGCATGTACATACCAAGAATTACACTCCAAAATAAGTTCTATTGAGTAAAGCGTAAAAAAGAAGTATTACCTGTGGTTATAGTAGTGTCCACCGAGGAGAGCATTGGTCCAGGCAGCAGGCAGGGATGTGCTTAGTGACGGCAATAGTCATTATCCAGGCAGCAGGAAGGAATATTGTCTATAGTTAGTACAAGGACATTGTCAGCACAGCCAAAGCATTTGTCCATAGAAATTGTCCAGACAGCCAGCACAGCCATAATATTGGTCCTGGTACATTGTCACCTGCAGTCACTCACTGTACAGCTCTCTAGTCCTTCATAAACATGCTTCCTCTTGCTACAGCTAATTTCTTCCATAGTCCAGGTAGCAGGCAGAGGTGTGGTCAGGTCATGCAGCAAGCAGAGGCATAATGGCAGTAAGTCAGCAGCAGGCTGAGGGCCTCATTCGGGTAAGACCTGTGCACAGGGGCACAGGGGTAGAGGCTTCTCCCACCCTTTGCTTTGAAGCCTCGGGGCAACCAGTCCCTAATCCGGAAATTACAAAACCCGGAGTAAACAAAAAAATAGTTTTCTCCATCCGTCCGGAAAAACAAATTCTGGTGCCCCTCACATATGTGAGACCCCTGTGTACTACTGTAGCAGGGCAATAGATCAGTCCAAGTGGTAGGTAAAAGGATAATCAAAAACAAGCAGGGTCAGTTCACGTGCAAGCAGTCCAAACAGTAGGCAGAAGCATAGTTGATAAAACAGGCCAGGGTCAGTTCACGTGCAAGCAGTCCAAACGTTAGGCAGAAGCATAGTCGAAAAACAAGCCAGGGAAGCATGAAAATGGTCAGCACAGATGGATGATAAAAATTGGGTAATATATGGGCTAATATTTTATGGATGTGTGGTACGCTCTGAAGCAATCACCAATGCAAAGGCCAGGTTCGGAGGGACACTGGGGACAATGGAAGCTTGTATCTTTGCGGAATCCTCTCTTGCTGCATACTCTGCATCTTTTTTGGCGTCTTCGGCCTGTTTCAGATGGGGGGATCTGGTCCGGGAAGTGGCGCTCATGAAGGCGGCTAACCGCATCAGAGCGAGGGTTTTCTGGAGGGGGGCTTTCAGGATAAATGAGGGACGTGAGTTTCTTCTATGAATTTTAGGAAGGGGGCAGGGTTTTCTGTGGATTTACTAAAGATTATGTAGGCATTATACATGGCCAAATTAATTCGATAAAGGGCTATCTTCTTGTACCAGAACCGGGACCTCCTTATTGCCAAATACGGTTGGATCATTTGGTCGTTGAAATCCACCCCACCCATGTAGAGATTATATTCTTGGATGCAGGTTGGCTTTTGAATGGGGCCTCTTCTTCTCGGAACCTCAACAGTGGTGTTGTCATGGATGGTGGACATCATGTGAACATCACGGTTATCCCTCCACCTCAAGGCCAGCACTTCGTTGAATCGCAACGTTGCTTTTTCTCCCTTATGCAATCTCTTATTCACAATAGATTGTGGGAAGCCCTTCCTATTCTTCCTTATGGTTCTGCAGGCCAGGGTATTAACAAGGTACAGATTCTTGAAAAGGGGCAAACTGGTATAAAAATTGTCCAGATATAGATGGTATCCTTTATTGAGCAGTGGGTAGGCCAGGTCCCATACGATTTTTCCAGCTGTGCCTATGTAGGTCGGGCAGTCAGAGGGCCGGAGCTGGGAATCTTTTCCTTCATATATGCGGAATGCATACAGATATCCCGTGGCTCTCTCGCAAAGTTTATATAATTTCACGCCATATTTGGCTTTTTTGCTAGGAATATACTGCTTTATTCCTAGCCGGCCTGAAAAGGGTACCAGGGACTCATCAACACAAATATGTTGCTCGGGGACATAAAGTTCTGAAAATTGCTGGGAAAAGAAATTTATGAGTGGGCAAATTTTATTTAATTTATCGGAATTGGGATGATTACAGGGAGGGCACTGAGTGTTGTCACTGAAATGAAGGAATCTCATTATCATTTGGTATTGGGACCTGGGCATTATAGAAGAATACATGGCCATGTGGTGGATGGGGTGGGTGGACCAGTAGGCATTTAGTTCATTTTTTTTGGTAATCCCCATGTTTATGGTGAGGCCCATAAACAATTTGAATTCTTGCAAGGTGACATCTTTCCATTCAAATGGACGGGCATATGAGGATTGGGGGTTGTTTGAAATAAATTGCTGGGCATACAAATTGGTCTGGCCCACAATCATCTGAAGAAAGGTGTCGGGCAAAAATAGAGAAAAAAATAAATTTCTTTGAAGTTTTGGACATTGACCTGCACACCTGGCTGTGCGGTGAAAGGTGAAAGGGGGAATTCTTGCTGCTCCTGAGCTGGAAGGCAGCCATGTTGGGTTGGCAAGAACTTCTGGGAGGTGTGTAGCAGCCCTGGCTCTTGGGGGACGTGATGTGGCAGCACCGGTACTGGGCATTTGTTCCCGGGGCCTATCGCTGGCACTGGGCCTTGGAATGTGATCACGGTTGCTAGCAGCAGCGCTGGTACTTGGCCTGGCAATGTGATCCTGGTTGCTGTCAGCTGCCTGGTTTCTAGAGTGCCGTGCCCTTTTAGGAGGAGGAACCCATTCTTCCTCCGATTCATCTTCTGATCCACTGCTGCCAATAATTTCAAATGCAGAATCAGTTTCGGAGTCAGAATGGGTATCAGATTCTGATGAGAGCTCCCCGTTGCTCTCATCGGTCATGGACAGAATACGGAATGCCTCCTCACTGTTATAAACACATTTGGACATGGCTGTGTGATGGGTGATTGGCGGTGGTCACTGATGGGTGTCTGGCGGTGGTCACTGATGGGTGTCTGGCGGTGGTCACTGATGGGTGACGGGTGTCTGGCAGTGGTCACTGATGGGTGACGGGTGTCTGGCGGTGATCACAGACAGGTGACGGGTGGTGGTCACTGATGGGTGACAGGCGGTGGTCACTGATGGGTGACAGGCGGTGGTCACTGATGGGTGATGGTGTCTGATGGTGGTCACTGATGAGTGACGGGTGACAGGTGGTGGTCACTGATGGGTGACAGGCGGTGGTCACTGATGGGTGACAGGCGGTGGTCACTGATGGGTGATGGGTGACAGGTGGTGGTCACTGATGGGTGACAGGCAGTGGTCACTGATGGGTGACAGGCAGTGGTCACTGATAGGTGATAGATTATTATTATTATTTCAGGTATTTATATAGCGCCGTCAATTTACGCAGCGCTTTACATATACATTGTACATTCACATCAGTCCCTACCCTCAAGGAGCTTACAATCTAAGGTCCCTAACTCACATTCATACACATACTAGGGTCAATTTAGACAGGAACCAATCAACCTACCAGCATGTCTTTGGAGTGTGGGAGGAAACTGGAGCACCCGGAGGAAACCCACGCAGGCACAGGGAGAACATGCAAACTCCAGGCAGGTGGTGTCATCGTCGGGATTCGAACCAGCAACCCTTTTGCTGCTAGGCGACAGTGTTATTCACTACACCACTGTGCCGTGGTCACTGATGGGTGACGGGTGACAGGCGGTGGTCACTGATGTGTGATGGGTGACAGGTGGCGGTCACTGATGGGTGACAGGCGGTGGTCACTGATGGGTGACGGGCGGTGGTCACTGATGGGTGACGGGTGACAGGCGGTGATCACTGATGGGTGACGGTCGCTGATGGGTGACAGGCGGTGGTCACTGAGGGGGGGTCACTTTGGGGCAGATGTGGTGACTGATTGGGTGACAGGTGAAATGGGGGGGGGGCAGGGGTGACATGGCAGGTGTTTTGTAGTACAGTATAAACACAGACTGGTAACTCACTGATCCAGGCTCTCCTCTCCTCACACTGGAAACGGTGTGTGAGGAGAGAAGAGCTGGTAACAGCTAGTTACCAGCCTGTGTTTACATTTGTGATCGGCTGTGAATGGATCACAGCCGATCACATGCTAACAGCCGCTGACCAATGGCTGTTCTTTACTGTGGGTGGCAGGCAGTGTTCCCTGGGAACACGCCGCCACCCACATGCACGCGCCGTGTAAATGGGGGAATACCACTTTGTGATCAGCCGTGACTTCGTCACGGCCGATCAAGAGGTAAACAGCCGTGCCCAATGGCTGTTCACCCCAGTCGGTGACGAGCTGTGTCCTGGGGAGACGCCACCACCGACAGAGCCGGGATGCGCGCGCCCGATCGCGTGCGATCTCGGCTTAAATGGACAACGTCATATGACGTCGTCCCAGAACGAGAAGCTTACAGCTCCGCCGTCATATGACGGTGGGCGGTAGGCAGGTGGTGAAAAAAAAGCTGTTGCTGGAAAAAATTGATTCATACAACTCCTATGAGCCCATCAAATGACATGCCGGCTTCTTTTAATGACGTTTAAATCGTTTTTTGGACCAAGCTGGCTATGCGATTACATGATAACAATGTCAACAAAGCTGTTATGAATCAATGTGATACATAATAGCTTGCTTCTGTTACTATAGAGCTGTGATTGGCCCACATCTATCACATGGTACCTGGGCCAATTCCAGCACCCTGTACCATGTGATTAGCTTTAGCCAATCACAGATCACTAGTATTTGAACTGTTATGAACTTGTTCTGGAAATTGTGTAAATAGGCAACTCCTGCCCTCATATTGATTAATGGTTCCAAATTAATAATTACTGCAGTAGGGAAGAGACACAAAAGATACAACCAGCATCTTTCCAAATAACTGTTCTGTTTATTCAATGAAATTTACATTTTTTTCTATACATGATTATGTAGGTATCACATAAATATTACAATTGTACTTTTATGGTAACAAGGGGTGTAACATAGGCAGGCTAATTCTAATCAGGACTCGAAAGAATGCAAACATTATTAGTGCCGTGTGCACAGTGAGTGTAATGTGTAATACATACCAAATAGAATATAATTATTTACACAAATTTCCTTTACAATCTCCTCTCTTTTGATCAATATTTTTACATTTTGATCACTAACCATACCTGCTATTACCTTTAACCTGGAACCTCCCTACATTTAGGCAGATCTAGTCCCGGCCTAGCAGGCAAGCTCATCTGGTAATAATATAATAGCTGGCAGCATCTACTGTATAGCATTAAAAATGACTAAAACCAGTGCCTGGATAAGGTCATCTAGAGTCCAGGGCGAACATGCCAAACTGTGCCCCCAAATCTCCTTGTGGCACCCCCCCCCCACCTCACATAATACCACAGTGCCCAGGGCAGTCACCCCTCCTGCCCACCCATTACTAAAACTTACATAAAATTAAATGATGAATCAGAAATATTTAGAGTAGCTGGCTGTGCACTCAGAATATGTGGCCAGAATGGCCTTGTGACTTAACCACTTAAACCCCCTTAACAACCAGACCAATTTTCAGCTTTCAGTGCTTTCACACTTTGAATGACAATTACTCAGTCATGCAACACTGCACCCATATGAAATTTGGGTCCTTTTTTTCACACAAATAGAGCTTTCTTTTGGTGGTATTTAATCATCGCTGTTTTTTTTATTTTTTGCGCTATAATTAAAAAAAGACCAAAAATTTTGTAAAAAAATGAATTTTTCTTTGTTTCTGTTATAAAATTTTGCAAATTAGTAATTTTTCTTCATAAATTTTGGCCAAAATTTATACTGCTACCTATCTTTGGTAAAAAAAAACAAAAACAAATTACTGTATATTATTTGGTCTTTGTGAAAGTTATAGAGTCTACAAGTTATGGTGCAAATCACTGAATATTGATCACACCTGATGTACTGACGGCCGATCTCATTTCTTGAGGCCCTAACAAGCCAGGAAAGTACAAATACCCCCCAAATGACCCCTTTTTGGAAAGTAGACATTCCAAGGTATTTAGTAAGAGGCATGGTGAATTTTTTGAAGTTGTAATTTTTTCCCACAATCCTTTGCAAAATTAATTTTTTTTTTCCCCAAAATTGTGTAACAGGTTATTTCTCACATCCAGCATATGCATACCACAAATTACACCCCAAAATACATTCTACTACTCCTCCCGAGTATGGCGATACCACATGTGTGACACTTTTACACAAATCGAAAGGTTTTAACCCAGTAAAAAACCCGCAAAGGTAACCGGACCACGAGGTCCTGGAAGTTTCCACGTTCTCCATCAGTTCTTTAATACACACATTAAATACGAGGATCTTGCGGACTGCAACGAGGGACGTACAACCCGGAGACATACACCGGTCCGACACATTTTCACAGTGTGTACACCATAGCGGTATGAGCCCTCCTCATCATCTTACATAAAACCCCACATTAAACACCATACGTATACGACCTACACTCTTTATTGGACAATGTGTTAAAACCCCTTTTTTTTTTAATTAAAACGTT
>BLSH010125224.1:91772-103810 GCA_018402905.1 Glandirana rugosa
GCCTGGGAGACTGACTAGCCACGCATGCGCTCAGCTCACATGAAGCCGGCACCGCTTGCTGGATGGAAGGGAATAACTGTTCATTCTTGTTGCCTAGGAGACCTGGCGTGACAGCAGAAAGAACAGACAGCAGTGAGAACAGGAGGTGGCGGCCGCTGCCACGCGACAAGGGCAGGCAGGCTGGACTTGGCCCGCAGCTCTTGTGTTTACCACCTGTGGACTAATGTTCCTGTGGACTAACTTTCACAATCTCACTTCCGCATAAGGCCATGGAGGCCGATCATGAACGGAGAACAGCCCAGCATGAGAACTCCCTGCCAGGGAAAGAAGTGTACGGTGCAGGGGAGATCGATGCCCGGAACACCCCCTTTCCCCTCCCCCGCTGTCACAGCTGGTGTCCCTGATCCCAACAATGCCAGAGATCTTGCTGCAGATCGGCTGAGGTCGGGTCATCCCCGCTCTGTGCACTAGTGTTGTAATCGGAGGACAAGCAGCGCACACGTAATCTCTCTCTGGCTTAGGGAACCTAGGAATCTACCCCCGCTGTCTCTCCATAGCAACAATCGCTACACCGGGGCCACCCCCTGCCTGATGCAAGCAACCGGAGCCTGGGAGTCAGCCAGGAGGACATGAAAGTCAGCAGTCACAACAACCTCCGGGGGCCCCTCTCCACCTATACTGCGGATCGCAGGACAATGCCAACCCTCCTGGAATCCACCTGTCCATTTGGGCGAAATCAGTTCAAGGATAATTCCAACCTGATCCCGCGCACAGGGGTGAGATCGTGTACCCCCGGCCCCCACTTACCCAGCCCATGCAGCAGTGGCCACCGAGAAGCGTGACCCCGGAGACTGCTATCAGACGGCTCCCGAGACCGAAAATGACGTCACGGGGGCGGAACTTCCCCAGAAATGCCGTGGGAACTGGTAGGAGGAGGCTGGGTTATATGTGACCCAGACTCCTCCTACAAATACAGGCTGCCCTGCAGACAGCCTTATCATTTAACTCACCTCACAGGCACTAGGCTATTTGACCGTAACTACCCTGTGTGGCATTATGCCCGGTCAGATGTACGGAAATCAAATGGTGTTGCCCTAGGGTTTTGTAGAGATGTACCGTTTCAGCGTGAGGCTCAATTGGCCGATAATGGAGGTAGGTTTCTGTTTCTGAGGGGCACCCTAGGCACCACGAAATGCACATTAGCAACTGTGTATTCACCTAATCAGGACCAAACGGCTATCTTTCTAATGTCCTCACTAAACTACAGAACTTTGCCCAGGGGACCACGGTCCTAGAGGGCGATTTTAACCTCCCCATGGAACCCTCTGTCGACACTTCATTAGGCTCCTCGTCCATCTCCCTCAAAAAAATAGTCTTTTTGCGCAAACGTCTGCAGACAGACCAACTGATGGATACCTGGTGGATATCGCATCCATCGGGTAGTGTTAGGAAAAAGGAACAAAATCTGCTGTTCTGGACGTTTTCCGCGGTGGCGCGCGCTCCCGTGCGCGTTCACGCGCGCCTGCGCGCGCACGCGCCGGAAACGGCGCCAAACGGGCCTATTTAAACCTGGAGGCCCTGGAGACAAGTGCTGCTCGTTCTACAGTGTTCCCGACCTGTGAGCCCCAGCCTCTGATACCTGTTCCTGCGTTGTTCTGCCTCCCGTTTGACCCGGCTTGTCCCGACCTGTTGTCTGCCTCCTGCTCCGACCCCGGCTACCCTTGACCATCCGATTGTCTGCTCCTGTGTACCTTTGCTGCCCGCCCGTGTATCGAACCTTGCTTGGACTCTGACTACTCTTTTGCCTGATCCTTTGTACCGTCTTGCCTGCCCGTTGCCGACCCTGCCTGAACGACCATCCATCTACCTGCACGCCTCCTGGAGCTTCGCTACATCATCGGTGATCCTCCAGCCCTCGTGCCATCCCGCACTCTTGGGCCTCTGTCCCCACTACCAGGGGTCCTCGAATCGGGTGCGCAAGAGCGGTTGTTCCCTGCACAAGACAGACTCCACCGTCAGGTACGTGACAGGTAGGGACTATACCCATTATTCCCATGTTCACCGCACCCACTCTAGAATAGACTACATTTTTCTGGACCATCATCATTTACACTGGCTCAAGCGCGCCACTATAGGCGTCACTACGGTTTCGGATCACGCCCTGATGTGTATGGAACTACAGATCCCCACAATTCCTAGTAAAAGCGCCAACTGGAAACTCAATGACAAATCACACCTAGACCCCCATGACCGTTTACAACTAAATAAAGATCTGAAATTATACTTTGCTTAAAATATCACGGCAGATGTTTCTCCAGGCCCAGTGTGGGAAGCACACAAAGCCTTTATTAAGGGTAAATTTATGGAATTAGGCTCCCGGAAGAAAAAAGCCTGAATAGCTGCCCAAAATGCCCTTATACAGGAGATCCATCAATTGGAGAGAGATCACAAACTGTCCAACACCCCAGGCCTACTGCTTTAGCTCACCCAGCTCACCCAGAAAAGGGAAGAATTAAAGGCCCTTTACCACTTAGAACATAAACAGGTCCTCGGACAGTTTTCCCAACAAATTTATGAATGGGGCAACAAACCCAGCAGATTATTAGCGAAATCCCTTCAGCAAAAAAAAAAAAATCAGCAACCTTTATTCCCAAAATTAAATATACCAATGACTTCCTGGTACATGACACAAAAGCTATAGTGCAGGGGTATGCAATTAGCGGACCTCCAGATGTTGCAGAACTACAAGTCTTATGAGGCATAGCAAGACTCTGACAGTCACAAGCATGAAACCCAGAGGCAGAGGCATGATGGGACTTGTAGTTTTGCAACAGCTGGAGGTCCGTTAATTGCATATCCCTGCTATAGTGGATACTTTCCGTTCCTTTTACCAACATCCAGGGGCGTAACGATAGGGGTTGCAGGGGTTGCAATTGCAACCGGGCCCCCATGGTCCAGGGGGCCCATGTGCCTCCCTTGTACACCTGAATAGGAGGGATGGCGGGGGGTGGCATTTTGAGGACCCAATCTCCTCCATTTTCCTCTATCCAGTTTACTTGTCTTCTGCTGTTCCCAGGGTCCCTGTGTGCTTCCCTGGTCCCCCTGGGGCCTGCTGCAGAACTTGTGAAAGGGCCCCACTGCAGTACCGTAATAAAGGGACCCACAATAGGAGTAAAGGGCCCCAGGATCAGTGGGAAGAGGGAAGGGCCCTGGCCAGGGGTCGGGGGGCCCTTCATAATTTCTTGCACCGGGGCCCTGAAGGTTCTAGTTACGCCTCTGCCAACATCTATACCATGTTCATGTTACCTCAGACAATAAAGGGATCGTGGCACCATGATATGAGACTATCTTAAGATTGCCAACCTCCCACATCTCTTAGCAGATGACCTGGAGTCTCTAGAGTCCGAGAATTGCGGAGAGCACTGAAATGCAGAGGCAAGGCCCCTGGCCCGGATGGCCTATCGGTGATGTACTATTGCACCTTTTCGGATATTCTGCTCCCCCCGCTTAAACAGTACTCTGCTATGCTAACGGCAGGGGAGGCACCTAGGCCCAAGACCCTGCATGCTCATATCATGGTTTTACCAAAACAGGGGAAAGATCCCACAGTTTGCGGAAGCTATAGACCTATATCCCTCCTCAATGTGGATGCGAAATTGTATGCGAAGGTCTTAGCGAGCAGGTTGCTTCCCTTAATGCCTTGTTGGGTTTCGGGAGATCAAACCAGATTTATTCCAGGGAGGGAGGCACGAGATAATGCTTTGCGCACACTATCTCTCATATCATATGTCCGCAGGAGTTCCCAGCCCACCCTTCCACTCTCCACTGATGCTGAGAAAGCATTTGATAGGGTGGACTGGGAATACCTAATGACTCGGCCTGGGATCCAAAATGTTGAACATGATCAGTGCCCTTTATAACTCCCCCACAGCCCAAATACGAGTTAATGGAATGTTGAGCGACCCTTTTACCCTTTTCAATGGTGCAAGGCAAGGATGCCCTTTATCCCCCCTCTTATTCGCCCTATCTTTAGAACCATTTTTCTAAAATGCCCGAACATTCATGGTATAACAGTTAATGGGCATGAACATAAATATGTGGCATACGCCAATGATATTTTGTTCTACGTCCAACAGCCTGCTGTGACCCTACCCAACCTGCTAGAAGCCCTTACACTTTTTGGTCATCTTTCAAATTTTAAAATTAATCTATCTAAATCTGAAATTCTCAACATATCGGTTCCCCATTCGGTTGTTAATAATCTCAAACCACATTTTCCATTCACCTGGCAACCCACTGCCCTGAAATACTTGGGTATCTGACACCTAATCTTGGAGATCTTTTTCAAGTGAACTTCCTCCCACTGCTTAATGCAGTTAGACAGGACCTTAACAAATGGACCCACCTTGCCACCTCTTGGCTAGGGAGGATTAATGTAATATAAATGAATGCGCTGCCTAGGGTGCTCTTCCTCATGCAGATGCTACCCTACAGAATCCCTCCAGGTTTTTTCTCAACATTATCTACGCTACTTACACGTTATGTATGGCAACGTAGGCACCAGCGGGTTTCCCACTCTGTACTGACCAGGCACAAGTCCGCAGGGGGAAGAAATACCATCTCGCAGTGATCCTTCAGATTGGAAATACAATATAAACGCTAAGCTCTGGGTTCAACTTGAACATGACTTGTGTGGTACGGATCCCTTTACCCAGATCTGGATACCTCAACAGTATAGGAAATTGGCTGACTCCACGTCTCCTCTAACAAAGCCTGCTATCTCCACCTGGGACTCTTTACATAAACGATATAGCTGGCATTTTAACTCACCCCTGATGCCATTACTGGGTCATGCTTATTTCCGCCCGGGTCAAATAGACCCCCGATATGCTCAATGGCTGCCAACCAGGAACGCTCTCCTGCACCAAATAACGAAGCGTAATAGTCTCCTACCTATAACCTCTTTTGGCTGCACAAAACCCCCATCCTTTATGGACTGCTGGAGATATAACCAACTACTCCAGTTTATTAAAACTGAAAAAAGCCGAAACCACTTAGGGAACAAGCAGACTACACTCCTGTCGAGAGTATACTGGCAAACTCCGAACCACCACATCAAGCAATCTCCCAATTCTACAAAGCCATGGTAGCACTAGACGGGGTACCTACCCCCAAATTTTTGAGTTTGTGGGAAAAGGATTTGTACCACCCTCTTACTGATGACCAACGGGTGATTGTTCTCGAACTTTCGCACACATCCTCTATGGCCTCAAGGGTGGCTGAGGTCAACTACAAATTGCTAACTAGGTGGCATCTTACACCAGCACACCTCAAGGAGATCTACCCAAGTGCATCTTCTCTTTGCTGGAGAGGATGCGGCGAGCGTGCCACGCATGCCCACGCATGGTGGTTATGCCTACTTATTCAGCCATATTGGAACTCTATTTTGATCACGACAATTCAAGGTTTCCCGATCCCAGACAACCCTTGGGCTGTATTGTTTCATTGTACAGACGAGCCAACAGGCCGATATAAGCGCTCAATCACCCCCTGCTTACTAAATGCAGCAAAGGCTTTAATCCCCCCGCTACTGGAAATCACCCTCGATTTCCTCTATACGGCTCTGGCTACAAGAAGTAGACCAAATTTATTATATGGAAGACCTCACATATAACTTGAGAGACAGACCACAAATCCCAAATAAGATATGGGCCTGCTGGTTCACCTTTAAATATATGTCAGCTTACGCTGAGCTTATCTCAATGTCTGTATACAAGGTAGACTTATGACTAAGAATGTTTCTTGGATTGACCCGCGTGTCTCCGCGATGGGATTAAGGCCCTCTCTTACCTCTTCTCCGTTTTCTCTTTCCCTGAGCTTTTCTCTTTTATCAGCTTTTCTTGACCCTCTCTTGTTCTTCCTTCTCTGGATTATTGATACCTGGTACATGTTGTTTTTGACCTTCTGATTGCCACATTGATGGAAAAGGTTCTGTTATTTTGGTATTTTTCTCTTATGCGATGTCAACTTTCTGTATATTTTAAAAATCTTTAATAAAAAACGTATTAAACAAAAAAAAAAAAAAAATATGATGGGGCTGCTCATGTACCAGACAAATTGTCATAAAGATCATAAAGTGCAAATAATTATGCCGTGCTCCCACATGGTAAATACCAATGGATTGTGCAAAATATCAAGTGCAAAACAGATTGTCACTAGAAGTGACTTGTGCAAATATATATCATGTAAACCATATAGAATCAAATTGGGGGCAGAGCCGGCAGCCAAGGAAGATGGCCGCGTGAGGAGAGAGCCCCCGGACAGTGCAGCGGTTCCCAGCTCGAAATGCAACACAAAGCCCAGCAACCGGAGCCTGTTTCAGCTTCCCAGCCAGCGTAGACCCGGCAGCTACCATGGGGAAGCGAAAGCCACTCTCCAAGCCCCGTAAGCTGACCAACTACTTTGGCACGGCGGGAGTGCAGCCTACCAAACATGGCGCAGGCGGAGAGCATCCGTGCGCTCCCTGGCTACACAGCACACCACATGGAGCGGACTCCGGAGGCAACATCCGCTCCTCTCCTGCAATCCCACCAAGCAGCGGCCCAGTGAAATCCAGGGCTAAGAGGTCGTCTGAACACCAAGCAGTAGGTGAGAGGGGCATAACTGACTCTAATGACGATACCACCAGGGAGTTCATAGAGTACATAGATGACTACCCCACAGTGGGACAGCCCCTGTAAGACAAAACACTGAAGGACATGTTGGTATCCCTGAGAGGATCCCTGCATAGGGACATGCAATCCATAGTCACACAGATCAAAAGGGAAGTGGAGGATATAGGGGACAGTGTGCACCATTGTGCAGCTGAACGAATTGGGCCCAGGTATATTCCTGTGATCCGGCCCGGCCAATGTGACATGGGAGAAGGGTGGTGCACTCTGAGTACGAGTTAGTATACTGTACCATCTGGGTGTTATCAGGGGAACATGTCCCTATGATCCATCTAAGAATATATTCTATTTACATTTGTCCTTTGGGCATATAGGTGTGGATTTTGCCAACTATTTAGGCTGATGCCACTGATGAGTGGACGTTGTGATCTAACTTGATTGTCCCTTTTTTTTTCTTCCATTTTGGCATTTTTTTTATTTTTGCGATTTTGGAGAAATGGGGGATTCGTGCCTATGGCTATCTCTCATTCGATCCTCCCCTTTTGTTCTTTTCCCCTTTTTTTTCTCCCCCTTTTTTTCTTTTTCTCTTTCTTCTTTTTTTCGTTTATATGCCATATTTCTTCAGCAATGCTAGGGGCCATTGAGCCCTACGCTTGCGTAGGGGCGGACATGCGCACTCCACCATGGGCGTCGCACACACGCGGTGGAGGACGCTATTTAATCCGCCCGGGTTCTGCCGTCACTCGAGACACATCTGAGTGGCGGACAGACACAATGCGGCGGACGCCAGCAAAGATATCATTGCCACCGATCCTCTTCCTTTTTGAGATTGGATCCATGGGATGGATGCATACTTCAGGCTTTGTAGCACCATCTTTTCCTTATTCCTTCCTCATTTGCATTCCCTTCCTTCCATGCAATTATATTGCTGCCTTTTCAGCTTTCCTATACTCTACTAGAGAGGGGGGCAAGTTCAAGGGATAGTGTGGAGGTGATGTTCCCCTGTCTTTCCGTTGTATCTGACAGGGAAAATCTTCTTTTTCCCCCCTCTGTGCATTTGTTTATCCATATTTTACAGAATCAAGGGGTCAGCAAAGAGAGACATATATATATGGGACTGCGGGCAGATCCCCTCAGTCGTCCTTAGAGGAGGAACACAATCTCCATGTCCCTCTTCCTTGGACTCCACTTCCCTCCATCCCTTTTGAATATTTCTTCTAACAAAGACTTATTGATGGTGAGTTTCCATTTATGCCCTGTCATGTTTGGTATATGGGCTGGTGTTGCATGCATCCCTAACGCCCTCTGGGTGTCCATCCGCCTGCATATTTTCTTACCTACCCCCTTTTTTTTTTCTCCAGAACATATTTGACGATCTTCTCACAAATTCTTGGTCATATCAGGCCGTGTGTATTTGATAGATCTGTCCACCCAGCAACAACATCATTCAACCTATATCTCCCCCCACAGGTGTGGGGTATATTTGTGATCATCTTTATCCAGGTATTTCTAGGGACTATAATAGTATATCTCACCTTTGGGGTGATGGTTACATAATCCAGGTCATTGGTCACAAGATTGTTAATGCTATGTTTTTGTCTCCTCCTCACCAGAGAAGAATTTTTACTGTAATATACACCCAGTTGCCACAGTTTGTTGTATAGCTACCCCTGATGAAGGGCTTAAAGGCTCCGAAACATATATGTTGGGTAATCGCACTCCATCACGGAGGGTAACCGCACCATACTTGCGGACAACTGACTCATCAGCTATGCTCTTCAGAGCAACATTCCATCAAGGCAACATTGGTGCAATGATACTGTAACTGCTTTTAATGTATATGTTATCTTTTAAATTTTTTTTTTTTTTTATATATTCTATGATATTTTTTTTGATTTATATTGTACATACAAATAAAATATATTTTTTTATCATAATGCAAGTGGTTGGTCAACCTATTTAAAGTCTCTTTATTTGGGGGGAACCTACTTTTGTACCGTGTACACCATATAGAGGACAAGATGGGTGACTTTGCAGTAGCCCACAATGAGTTGGTGGATGCCCACAATAATGCAGAAGAGGAATTAACAGCGATCAAACTAAAATTAGCGGATTTAGAGGACCGCTCAAGACGGAACAATGTGAAGTTCTGGGGGGTTGTGGAAACGGTACCCCCTTCGGAGTTAAGCAATTACATTCAGCAACTCATAGCGGACCTCTTCCCTGACGCACCTAAGAGAGAAATCACGGCAGACAGGGCACACAGACTCCCTAAACCGGCATTCCTACCAGATAATGTGCCTCGTGATGTGATTGCCAGGTTTCATTTTTTCCACATTAAAGAAGCCCATATGCAGAGGGCCAGAAGGGCCCCAACGCTACCTGAACCGTACTCTGGAATAACTCTTTGACAATTTATCCAAACACACAATGCAAGCCCGCAGCAAGTTTGTCTCCCTCACTAAATTATAATCACAATGTGGTCTACACAGTGGAGTATTTAGGTTTTGTGCTGCCCTAGGCCTGACTAAACTCATGCACCCCCCTAATTTAAATACCCCACCCCTTCCTGTCAAGGCCACACCCCTTCCCATTTAAGACCCGCCCTGAAATTTTCTAGTGGGGACAATAGCTCTGAGGGCCTTGGGGGATTGGAAAAGATTTCCTTAAGAGATTTCCTCACACTTCGTGTTTGGCTATGGGGCAGCACAACAACTCATTGGTTGGGGCCCACCACCTGGGCCCCTTGGGATGCC
Organism: Glandirana rugosa; assembly: GCA_018402905.1. Lineage (NCBI taxonomy): Eukaryota > Metazoa > Chordata > Amphibia > Anura > Ranidae > Glandirana > Glandirana rugosa. The sequence continues at coordinate 101,200 of BLSH010125224.1, forward strand.
CAGGTCCCCTACATGTGTATGGGCTGTCCCCCTCCAATGAGGTCCTGCCGGAATTATCATACCGGCAGCAAGTGCAGCTGCTTTATAGGGGTGCCAGACCGGTTTGTCTCCTGGCCCAGTCCACCCTATAAGACTAAAAGTGTAGTGCAAGCCGACGGTGACTCTTTTTGTGCTGCCCCCCTGCAAAGTGCCGCCCTAGGCCTGGGCCTTGTTGGCCTAGGCCAAGATACAGCATTGGGTCTACAAGTAGACCTTCCCTGCTAAGCTCATTGTTACATGGGAGCACAAAAGCTTCACAGTCCTACAACAATGAGGCCTTCTGCTGGATGATGTAACGAACAACAAAGAGGGTAATTCACCCAGGGCACTCAAACCAGATTGGGAAAAAGTACCTGGCTGATTAGAAATGTGCTACTATTTTACTACCTCTACCCCCAAAGAGAGGGGAATATCCCTGTTCTATAACCTACCTCATCAAAAACTGTCCTTCATTAAATCCACGCACCACCTGAAGTGGGAATCCGAACTAGACCGCTCGTTCACCCCCTGCCAGTGGAGAAGGGCCGCCGTAACAACCTATAAATCTTCAAAATGTATTGGTCACTGGGAATCATACCAAAAACTAACCCTGAAGTGGTATCTCACCCCCCTTAGGATATCCAAATTCTCCAACAGTGCCTCCCCTCTCTGCTGGAGGGGCTGTAGGGAAATAGGTAACATCATGCACATTTTTTGGAGGTGCAAAAGTCTTACCAGCTATTGGAACAGTATATTCAGGAAAATCTCCGCCATCTCAGGATGCCTAACAAAACCTGACCCAGCCTTGGCTCTACTGGGACTGGGCATAGAGCGTTTCCCCCCAGGTTTCCGTGCTGTTATCACACACATATTCCTTGCAGCTAAAACAATGATTACCAGAAACTGGAAAACAGACAACACGTCAAATATATCAGAAGTAGTAAAATTAGTCCACACCCACTATAAGTATGAATCATTACTGATCAATGACTTGGCAAAACGCAAAATATTTAACAAGCACTGGGAGATCTGGAGGGAACAGCTCATAACTGAATGATGTTCTCATGTATGTTGTCTCACACGTAATCCAGTCGGTCCTATACCAGATATAAAGGGTCACCGTTCTTTCCTTTACATTATTTCATATGGCGTACCTCTCTTAAATACTCCACTATTTCTCTCCCCCTTTCCCCCCCCCTCCCCTATTCCCGATACATCTTCTCTACCCACACGATTGTAAAGTTAGCTTGTTACTGAAACTTTGGTATGCAACATCCTGACATCTTAACTTTACTAAGATTATGAACTACACAATGTCTATACAAAATTGGTAGATGACTTATTTCCGAAGATTGTACTTTACCGTATTCAGGTATTCCCACAATGTTATATTCAATACTCAATACTCTATACTTTATACTTTTATACTCTGTACTGTTGTACTTTTTACTTGAAAAAACTTAATAAAAACCAATGTTTAAAAAAAAAAAAAAGAAATGTGCTACTAAATCACCTTAAACAGGTCATCATATAATGGGAACCCCGTGGCTCCGTTGAGCCTTTACCCCCCTCTGCAAAAGCAGTGATCACTGCTCTAAAATGACTGTTTTTTTGTTTCTAGTTTTCTTTTTCTGTTTTATTGCTTATCTTTCCTGTTGCAAGCAGTTTGAGAACACCACTGACCCACCTCTAATCCTAAGGCATACACATGATGGAAGAAACCACATCAAATAGCTCTGAAGAAGTGCAAGATCCGTACAACAACCCAGGTACCTTTTCATAGTAACCCTTTAAGGATTACAGCTCAACAAATTCTCACTTACTTACACTTCAAAATGGTGCTTAAAATTGTCGCGCTGAACGCCAACAGACTAAGCAGTCCCTATAAAACAGTGGTTCTCAACTCCAGTCCTCGGGACCCACCAACAGGCCAGATTTTAAGTATTACCTTGGGGAGATGCAGACCAGAATACTGCAATCACTGAGCAGCAAATGATATCACCTGTGATCCATTTCAGTTATCCTGCAAACCTGACCTGTTAGTGGATCCCGAGGACCGGAGTTGAGAACCACTGCTATAAAAGGAATGCCCTATGGCAAGAGGCCAAGAACCTCATGGGCGATGTTATTTGCATACGGTGTAATATGAGAGTGGAGGAGGCAGTGCAATAAAAATTTTATTTAAATTTAACCACTTCCATACAGGACACTTACACCCCCTTCCTTACCAGACCAATTTTCAGCTTTCAGCACTCTCACACTTTAAATGACAATTACTCAGTCATGGTACACTGCGGGTACTCCAAGAACCGGAGAACGGTATCCCGTAAGGAAAATATCGTCACCAAGAGTTGAGGCCAGGAGCCCTAGGTGATTGTCCAGTCCAAACGTCCTATTGACTTTACCTAGTGTCCACTATAGTAAACGACGAGTCACTAACGTCATAAGACCAGACGTAGAGGGGTTCCATTATGAATTTTAGACCGGACAACCACCCAGGGCTCCTGACCTCAACTCTTGGTGACAAAATATCCCTGACGAATCAGACAACCGCAAGTCGCGCTGTTAAAATTCGTGGTAAAACTTCACATTC
>BLSH010125226.1:35367-47434 GCA_018402905.1 Glandirana rugosa
AGTGAGACAGGGAAGAAAAGTTGAGTAAGTACGGAAGTAGAACACGACCTAGGTACCCGGGATAAATGATGAGATTGAGAACCAAAGGAAGGTAATAGAGGAGAACTAAGGTCAACAAAAGAGAGAGAAATAGGACCCGGAAGGGGTAACTAGGATAGATAAAAAGATAAAAAGGAAAACCGAGAAAGGGTGTGAAGAGATAGCGAGAAGTGGGGGGGGGGGGGGTTAGACAAAGAAGGAGTGGAAGGGTTGTGTGGCGTGTAAGTTGTAAGGAGTGGCCAACGATTAGTGAGTTGAGGGGGGGGGGGGGTAAAGAGTGTAAAAAGGTATCGAAACATAGGTGAGACGGGGTTCAGCACCCAGAAGGTGTTGTCACTGCGGGAGTGGGTGGGACCTATGGCAGTCACACCCAACGGCGGCGAGAATGGGGAACGGTGTCGAGGGGGGGTGAAGAGCGATAGAGAAGTGTGGGAAAGAGCCAAAAGGAAAAATAGAAAAATAGATAGGATCAATGGGGAAGGCCCAGGATAAAGAGAGAGAAAACAACTGGAATCAAGAGGAGATAATGGAAGGAAACCAAGAGTTAGAGTAGTAAATAGGGCCCATGGATCCAGCACAAGATGAAGGCATGAATGAGTTGAAAAGAAGGGACAGAGTGAATGATGTCAATAGGTACCTGTGAGACTGTGAAGCCATAATCCTGGTAGGTGCATGTGATGCGACGTGTGGTGTGGCTAAATTCAGTAACGGTGGAGAGTTCTTAACCACTTCAGCCCCGGAAGAATTTCCCACTTTAGGACCAGAGCACTTTTTGCGATTCGGCACTGCGTCGCTTTAACTGAAAATTGCGCGGTCGTGCGACGTTGTACCCAAACAAAATTTGCGTCCTTTTTTTCCCACAAATAGAGCTTTCTTTTGGTGGTATTTGATCCCCTCTGCGTCATTTCTTATCACCGCTATAAACAAAAGAAGAGCGACCATTTTGCAAAAAAAAACAAATTTCTTACTTTTTGCTAAAATTCAAATCCAAAAAAAAAATATAAAAAAACATTTTTTTATACCGTTTTTGGTCGATTTATATTCTTCCTCATATTTGCGACAAAAAAAATCGCAATCGGCGTTTATTGATTGGTTTGCGCAAAAGTGGCCGCATTTACGGATGGTGAGAATTCATTTCTGGGGTTTTTATTTTTTTTACATTTTTTACCAGTAATGGTGGCGATCTGCGATTTTTAGCGGTAATGCGATATTGGGGCAGACATGTCGGAACATTTTGACACTTTTTTGGAACCAATGACATTTATTCAGCGATCAGAAATTTAAATGTCCACTGATTACTGTATAAATGTCATTGGCAGTGAAGGGGTTAACCTGCAGGGGGAGAGCTAGGGGTTAATTGTGTTCCCTGGGTGTGTTCTATCTGTGGGGGGGTTGGGCTAACATGGGCATGAGAGATCTAACTGATCCCAGTGACAGGGATCAGTAGATCTCTCATGCCCCACTGACAGGGCGGGGAACCGGCGTGTTTACATCGGCGATTCCCCGTTCTTTCTCTGTAGCCGCTCACCCGATGTCCGCCGGCGAGCCGCGGGCACACTCCCCAGGAGTGCGGCGGGTGCCCCCTGGTGGCCAAATGCGAATCACCGCTTATTTACAGCGATTCGCGCAGGGCTTCCCCACTGCCGCCGTAAAAAGACGGCGCGCAGTGGGGAACCGGTTAAAGGGGGGCAATAAATATCAGGAGTGCTTTATATATGGAGTTCAGGGATGCGCTATGTACATAGTGTAGAGTTCAGGTGTGTGTGGTTTAGGTGCAGGGTTGAGGAGTGAGCTATATACAGAGTGCAGAGTTCAGCTCTCTTTCACAGGATGTCCACATCTCACTTTCACCCAGTAGCAGCTGGTGCTCAATTTTTTTTGGGGGGTAGCAAACAAACCTGGCCCACCCTCCCCCCTGTCACTTGATCGATCATCCATTCAATTGCCACTTCGCTCACACGCCCTTTGCCCGCCAACCCAGCATTTACCTCATCCAGGTAGTGGCTTCGGCAGCCTCCCCCTTCATCTCCTTCCAAGAACCAGTGGTTGCTTCTCCTCCCGGCTAATCATGCAGCTTACCACGAGATGCCCCATCCCATATTACACCTGCATCTCCCTTGTCCCTTGCCATGAGTGCAGGACAGGCAGGGATCTTTGAGAGTCACCAACAGCGGAGAGCAGAGGGCGAGAGCCGGAGGGGATGGAATGCAGTAACGCCATGCTCTGGCTGTAAAAACCCTGGGTGGGATGGCCACATGAAATGGCCTGACGGGCTGGATTTGGCTCCTGGGCCTTGTGTTTGACACATGCTCTAAAAACAGTATACGTTTTCAGAAAGCAGAGACTCCGATCAAAATGCCGTTAGTTACAATATTAAAAGTCAAACAATGCTACCGTAAATACACTCAAATTTTAGTGCACACAAACAAAATATAATCCAAGTTTTTGGCAAAATTTAAAGATACGGTTATGTCAAGTAAATACCGGTAGATACTACATGTTTTAAACTTAAGGCCTCATACACACAGACATTTTTTGACTCTGGCGTTTTTTGCAGCTCTCCATGTTAGTCAATGGCCCCATAAAAACGCCAAGGTTTTTGAGCTGTAGATGGCGTCAGCGTTAGTGAGCTGAAACTAGAACCCACGGCCATCGCGTTCTGAGGCTGTAACGTTTTGGCGTTTTTTGACGGCGATGCCGCAGAACGCCAACTAACGTTAAATAATACTGTACCGGCGTTAACCGGCGTTTTTTGACGCCGACGTTTTTAGGTTGAAAAATAGCAGAGGGATAATTTTTATAAAAAAACGCCTATTGACGCCGACGCTCACTAACTCTCACTAACGCCGATGCATAACGCCAAAAAACGCTGATTTTTTTTCCCCGACGTTTTATTTATTTTTTAAGAAACATCTGTGGGTATGAGGCCTTTCACCTGTGAAATGGTGAAAAACTGCCGTACCCCAAATTATCCATGAACAATGCTTTTAAAGCTTATATAGGTCATCAATTTAAGGATGTATTGAGCAACTGTGCATTTTTTCTTTCTGTATGTTGGCACACCTGACACATATGTTGCATTAATATGTGTGTGTGAGTCTGGTTGGGGACTTTAATTTTTTTTGGGGGTTCTTATTTTATGTTTCTTATGAAACTTCAATTCGTCAAACAATTTTCTATTTTATAATGGAACAAAACTGCTATCACAAAGGGGCTGACAGCCTGCTTCTGTGATATCATAGTGCAGGTCACAGATCCTCTTTAACCACTTCCCACCCAGCCTATTGATTAATAATGGCTGGGTGGGACTTTCGTCATCCCGGGTGGATGTCATAAGATGTCTTCTCGGAATGTGCCTGGCACATGGCATTGTGGCCATGCTGCGGCTTGATCTGTCACTGGCTGTGTTCCCCTGGACATCGATGATTGATCAGTGTACAGGCCCGCTGCCAGTACCATGTGATTGCTGTGTCCAATCACAGCAGATCACATGGCAATTGTAAACAATGAATGGGTTCCTTTCATGCTATTCATTGTCAGTTGGGTTGCTAGCTGTGATTGGTCACAGTGATCACATGGTACAAACAGGGCCAATCACAACGCATCTGTACCCTATGATTAGCTGTGGCCAATCACAGCTGATTACAATACATACTTAATGAATCAGTGGCATTCAGTAAAATGGTTGTTTTAAACCACTGAAATTCACTGGTATAAGCAATCAAAACGTGTAAAAAAAAATCCTGATCACCTTCCCAAAGTAGTACAGTGTTATTATGGTAACACTGTATAGCTCTGGTCACAGGGGTAAAAAAAATAAAACTTTTTTTTACATACTGTCACCATTCAGTGTCCCTGATCACCACCACACCGGTCATATGATAATGCTGTACTGCACTGGTGACATTATGTAAAGAAACTACTTGTGAAAAACATTTGTGTCCTGATCGTATCGTCACCAGCAGTGCCATCTTAGCCTACAGCACCTGGTATTCCCAGGCGGTCTCCGATCCAGGTAATAACCAGGCCCGACCCTGCTAGCCTCCAAGATCAGACAATATCAAGCGCGTTCAGGGTGATGTGGCCATAGGCTTAGCCTACAGCACCTGGTATTCCCAGGCAGTCTCCCATCCAGGTAATAACCAGACCTGACCCTGCTTAGCCTCCGAGTTAAGACGCTGGCTTGCTGAGAAGATTGAGGAATCATTGATTAACCACAATAAAAAGATTCTCTGATCCACCTGAAGCCAACAGCCATCTGGCTTCCCGGGAAATTCTGAGGAACCATTGATATATAATAACAAGGTGTATAAAATACTTGGATTCGGTGAGTAGGGGCTCAGTAGTAGGGGAGCATATCTGCACTATTGACGTCAAGAATTTATGAACATGGATTGCACTTTATGAAGATTGTGGCACATTGCCAACAGATGGACATTTTGTTATAAATTACATTTTGATTTAAGTACCCACCAGTGCCACCTATCAGTGCCCATCAGTGCTGCCAATCAGTGCCTCATCATCAGTGTTACCTATCAGTGCTGCCAATCAGTGCATCCTACCAGTGCCTATCAATGTCACCTAGAAGGTGGAGAATGGACCGCGCTGGAACCAGATCCCTCATGTAGGGATGTCGTACGTGGGGAAATCTGGGTTGATCCCCAGCTCCCAATACCTCTATGGAGCAAGATCGGGAGATACTAGTGATGGGCCCTTCTTGTAGGGCCTGGGCTGCTACCCCTGGAAGCGACTCACATGTGTGATCATATATGGATGGAAAGGAGCGCCCAAGACAAGCCGTTTTGGAAATACATCAGATCCTTACTCCAAACGGGCAAACATCCGAAGTTTTAATCATTAATCAGCAGCCCTGAGGAAGGGCGATTGTGTTGGACCCCCGAAACGCGTTGGCTTATTTCTACTGGTCTTCAAACCAAATAAAATTCAAAGTTGTAGCTTTTACATTCTTGTCTTGGGCGCTCCTATCAGTGTCACCTATCAGTGACCTTCAGTGTTGTCTATCAGTGCCACCTATCAGTGCCCATCATTGCCACCTATCAATGAAGCCTCATCATTGCCTCCTGATCAATGCCCACCAGTGCCGTCTCATCAGTGCAGCCTCATCAGTGCCCATCAGTGCCACCCATCAGTGTCCATTAGTACCACCTATCAGTGCACATCAATGAAGGAGAAAAAATACCTGTTTGCTAACTTTATTGTTTGCTTAGTAAAAAATAAATAATACAGCAGTGATTAAATACCACCAAATGAAAGCTCTATTTGTGTGGAAATAATGATAAAAATGTCACATGGTTACAGTGTCGCATGACCGCGAAATTGTCATTCAAAGTGCAACAGCGCTGAAAGCTGAAAAATGGCCTGGGCAGGAAGGAGGTTTATGTGCTCAGTAAGCAAGTGGTTAAACTACAATATCTGTAGCTGCTGACTTAATGTTTTTCCAGACCGAAGTTCCTCTTTCAGTGGTTCGATGTACTAGTTTCTTGAATTTGCCTGTCTTTTAGTTTCAGGGTCACTTGTTCTGAGAGAATGTCTTTTTTGGTTGTTTTTGCAAACATGTATCATTTTTATGTTTAGATGTATTTGTTAGGGTCCTTTCACACTAGCAGAGTGCATTTTGACGGACTCTGTTTGCTCAGCGGGGATCCCTCTGTTGATCCCCACTGAGCAGGCGGATGACAGGTCCATCTCTGCTCACTGTACAGAGATGGATCTGTCAGAGCCCCACTCTCCTCTATGGAGAGATCGGATGAAAACGGACCGTGTGTCTGTTTTCATCCGATCCGCCAGATGAATGGAAATAGGGTTTCCATCTGTCTGGATATAGCATATCGGAGCGGAACGGATGTCAGTGGACATGTCACCACTAACATCCGTCACTCCATAGAGGAGTATGGAACGCCCATTCAGGTCCGCCTGAAAAACCGACAGGTGGACCTAAACCAGTGGTTCTCAACTCCGGTCCTCGGGCCCCCCCAACAGGCCAGATTTTAAGTATTACCTTGGGGAGATGCAGACTAGAATACTGCAATCACTGAGCAGCAAATGATATCACCTGTGATGTATTTCAGTTATCCTGCAAACCTGGCCTGTTGGGGGGGGCCCGAGGACCGGAGTTGAGAACCACTGACGTAAACGGTCCATACGTGTGAAAGGACCCTTTGTCATAAACACTTTTTATGTTTAGATTATTTGTTGCACATGAAAATGTTTTATATACAGTATTTAGATGTATGTTATATATAACATTACACAATCTTTATCATTCAGTAGGAATTTAGCAGATGTTTGCACTTGATAGCAGTACTGATGGGCACTGGTAGGTGGCACTGGTTAGCAGCACTGGCATCACTGAACAAGCCGGTAGCCAGCTTCTGTTTACATCATGTGATCAGCTGTCATTGGCTGACAGTTGATCATGTGGTCAATGGCCGGGATCGGCTCATTACCCCAATATGTGATCATCCGAGTCCCAAGGACTCAGTAATCACGGAGCACACCGCCTGCATGCTGCAGGGGGCACACGGGCAGTGCGAGAAAGGGAGGACTTCTATGTATGCCCTCCCGGCAATTTAAAGTGTAGTTCCACCCAAAAGTGGAACTTCCGCTTTAATGGAAGGTGAACCCCCAACATGCCACAATTGGCATCTCTTTTTTTTGGGGGGGGTTGATCAAGGGGGTGACCCCATTTTGGAAAGTAGACACTCCAACCTATTTGCTGAGAGGCACGTTGAGTATTTTGCAGATTTCTCTTTTTGTCACAAAGTTTAGAAATTTGAAAAAAGAAAAAAAATGAATTTTTCTTTTTCTTTCTTCATTTTTCAAAACAAATGAGAGCTGCAAAATACTCACCATGCCTCTTAGAAAATACCTTGGGGTTTCTACTTTCCAAAATGGCGTAGTTTTGTGCTACCTTGACATTTCAGGGCCTCCAAAACTGTGATAGGGAGTGAGGAGTAAAATCACCATTTTATGCCCTTAGAAAGCCTGAAGGCGGTGATTGGTTTTCGGGGTTCTGTACACAGATAGGCTCCCAAAAAGTCTCACACATGGGGTATCCCCGTACTCAGGAGAAGCAGCAGAATGTATTTTGGGGTGTAATCCCACATATACCCATGGCATGGGTGAGCAATATATCATTTAGTGACAACATTGTGTAAAAAGAAGAAATTTTTGTTTTTTTTAACTTGTGGCAAAATATAAAATATTTCACGGACTCAACATGCCTCTCAGCAAATAGCTTGGGGTGTCTACTTTCCAGAATGGGGTCATTTGGGGGGTGTTGAACTGTCCTGGCATTTTATGCCCAAATCACCCACTCTTCTAACCACTTGAACCACCAAGTCATAGGTGTCCGCAGCCCATTGCACTAGGGTGGCACCACAAAGCACAAACAAACATGAGTGTGTGTGTGTGTGTATATATGTCAGAAGGGCAGAGGACAGTGTCAGTAGGGCAGGTAGGTGTCAGTAGTTTATTTTTATTTGATTTTTTTACAATTTTGTTTTTTATTATTTTTTACAATATTATATTTTATTTTTTTTTTTTTACAATTTTATTTAGGAGCCCTGCTGGGGGTTTTTGGGGAAATATCAGGGGTCTAAACGGAGAAAGAGACTGAGGACAGAGATTCTTCCGTCCCTTTCTCTGCAGACAGGCAGCAGGGGGAATCTGCACAGTACAGGGTAATAAAGGTGTGCCCAGGCACAACTTCCACCCTATGTGCGCACGCCTATGCACCAAGTCTTTTCTGACACTTTTTGTTTACATGAAAAAATACTTTTTTTTTTGCTAGAAAATTACTTTGAACCCCCAAACATTATATGTTTTTTTAAAGCAGAGGCCCTACAGATTAAAATGGTGGGTGTTGCATTTTTTTTTTTCACAAAGTATTTGTGCAGCGATTTTTCAAACACAATTTTTGGGGAAAAAAAAAACACTTTTTTGAATTTGAATGCACAAAAACACACTATATTGCCCAAATGTTTGGTGATAAATAAAAGATGATCTCATGCCGAGTACATAGACACCAAACATGACATGCTTTAAAAATTACGCACACAGCGACAAACTATTTACATTTTTTAAAGCATTTACAGGTTACCACTTTAGATTTACAGAGAAGGTCTATTTCTAGAATTACTGCCCTCGATCTGACATTTGCGGCGATACCTCACATGCATGGTGCAATTGCTGTTTACATACGGCACAAGACTGACGTTTGTGTTCACCTTTGCGCGCGTGCACGGGGGGACAGGGCTGCATTTTTTTTTTAATTATTCATTTTGCTTTTTACTTTATTTTTACACTTTTTATTGTTATCACAGGGTATTTAAATATCCCCTATGATAAAAATAGGTAGTTTCGCATATATTTTTCTTTAATTTGGGGTCTATTAGACTCTAGATCTCTCCTCAGCCCTTAACGCATCTGACCACATCAAGATTGGTGTGATAAGATGCTTTCCCAATTTCCCAATTTCCCGATGGTTTCCCAAAGTCATGAAATGCTCGTAGCTTCCGGTTTCTTAGGCCATAGAGATGATTGGAGCCATTCTAGTCTTCGATCAGCTCTATGGTCAGCTGGCGGAACCACCGGCTGCATTCTTGCATTCCCCAGTGGGACAGGAGAGCCTGAGAAAACCACTCAAAGACCAGCAACATACTAGTACATCGCTGGTCCTTGTTGGGCATATGTTGTAATGTTCTTTTTTTCATGCAGCCTGTGGGTTAAATGAAAAAAAAGAATCAATCGGTGGGTATGCCCACCATTAGAAAACCTCCCTTCATCCACCCACTTCTAATGGTGGGCATAGCCCCTTTTTAAAAATATATACCGGAGCATAGGGGCAAATCGCCCCAATTTCCACCCGCTGCCCCTATGCTCCGGTATATATGCTCTTTTTTTAACTGTACAGAGCAAAAATTGTTAGGGAAACACAGGTTGTCTTACTGCCAACATCCAAAAAATATGAGAACGAAAGGGTTGACAAGTTGTCAAACTAGGTTAACCCCCCTGGACTTTAGAGGCAGATATATGGAGTAACACAGTGGATAGCATAACAATTGGTTTTATTTATCAATATCCTGTATAAAAAATTGGATCAAGCAGGGGGACACAAATTTTGCCCCCTAGTGTACAAGGTATATTGCAAAACAGGTTTAAGAACAATACAGACAAAGCATAAAATGGTACAGATAACAATGTATAGACCCCGATGCACTCATGCAACTCATATATGAGGTAATAGCAGTGTCAGACGTGCGGCTGGTATCCCAACATGTTTCGGATTATTGTAGTATTATATTCTTTTTCAGGGAATATTACAGTATGGATCAAACCCTATATAATTCTAGAAAGTAAGAAAAGTATATTTAGAAAATCACATTATATAATATACCTGGAAATATATAGAGTACATGGTATGTCACATACATGTATATGCAATATCATATCAAAGGCTCACATCAACTTACATATATACCAGGTGTGTGAACACACAACGGTCCAGTCCAATATGCAACGAAGGATGGCCCCAGAGAGCTGCCGCAGCTGCACCACTAAAAAGGGGCCCCAGCATACACCACCGGCAATCGGGCAGGAGCAACCACAAGAGGCGCCCGGTGACTGCGTCGGCAAAAGAAAGTACACAGATTGGTGCAGTCTGCAAAAACAAAAGATATTGCAAGGTGCAAGATGTATAAAGGTAAAAAATGTGTACAGTCCTCAAACGGCCGATAAATGACTCGGCCGTGTGTATGGGACTGGCAATTGACAAGGATGTCAGAGAGGTAAATAAGGGGTCAGCCTTACCTGGGGGGCACGTAAAGCACGGACGTCTCACAGGTCAATTGGGCAGGATCGTCCATGCTGAGCAGCCCCAGGTTAAATCCACTTCCGGAAAGTCGATGTTACACGCGACCAGTTTTCACCCTAAACCAGGGATATGCAATTAGCGGACCTCCAGATGTTACAGAACTACAAATCCCATGAGACATAGCAAGACTCTGACAGCCACAAGAATGACACCCAGAGGCAGAGGCATGATGGGACTTGTAGTTTTCCACTGATATCATATTATATATAATACTGATACTGATACTAATACTGATACATACTGATATCATATGATATATATTATATATATCATATATCAATATATTATATATTAATAACAAAATGTTCCATCCCAGACATTACGTTAATTGCAAGACCCCCGGCATAGTATACCTGCTCTCATGTGAGTGTGAGTGTTACTATGTCGGGAAGACAATTAACGAATTCTGGAGACGCATATAACGACACCTATCCAGTATCATCAAACGTGACCCCGAAACCACCATAGGCCGCCATATGGCCTCTATGCACAGTACCCGCATTTCCAATGTTTTCTTTTTGGCCCTGGAACGTATTCACTTCAGCTCAAGAGGGGGTGACTCTAAAAGTGCCTCCTACAGTGTGAGCTAAGGTGGATACACTATCTCAAGGCCACATCTTTCTCTGGCCTCAATGAGGCATTTAACTTCAAGCCTTATTTAGCAGGCTTTACTTCAAGGGGTTGCGAACTGCATTTATGAATATAGCTTTCATGCATTTATAACTATTGTATGCATTTTTTACACCATACCATTGCTTGGTTGTTATGTTTCTGTCAATTTCTGTTCATGTGGTTTTCATTATTTTATTGTATTTGTTTATGATCCCATGTCTGTTTCGTCCTGGTTTACTTGCCCTCACTGGTCCTCCATTCTCCTCTTTTTTTATTCTGTTAACTGCCTTGCATTCCCCCCCCCCCCCTGCTCCTTTTATCATCTTTACACTAGGTTTTCATTTTCCCTTTTTTCTGTTTCTTCCTTCCCCTTTGCTTTTCTTCTCCCTCTTTTCATTTCTTGCCACTGAAGTGCATGTTTTGGTCCCTCCACTGTGCTGCATGCGTTGGCGCTGTTGCACTACTATTTCCACTTCCGCCCCTGGGGGCTGCTCCAGTGCCTTTGTCGGCCGCACAGGCGCCCCACCTGGTGGGTAGGCTCCACCCTATGGGCTTCGTTGCGGCCCTCCGGCCGTGTCCTGTGTCCTGCTGCTTTGTGGCTGCGGGACATTACTCGTGCTAGCCACCCCAGCTTGAACTGCACTTATGGGACTCTCCACGTCACCAAGTGTTACTGCAGTGCTAGTTGTATGACCAGGATGTACTAGGCCACTGATGCTTGCCAGTTCACCAGTAGGAGTAGCGGCGCTAGTACTGGCTCTCTGCTCCATACGAGATCCCTGCAGTTCTTGCACCTCAGCAACAGCAGAATGGGATCGGGTACGCCTGACCTTAGCAGGGACCATGACTCCATCATCAGAGTTATCTGTCAGGGTGCTGATGCTGTCTACTGGTTTGTATGCTGAGTTTGAATCTGACAGTGAGGCTTCCCCATCACTCTCGTCTGTCATACTCAGCAACGCGTAGGCCTCTTCACCAGTGTACCTCGGATTTGACATGTTGGCCTCTAAATTTATAGGTACATTAGTGTGACTCACAGGCAAAGGAGCGCATCTGGTTGTCAGAGCATACTTCAATCATTACCATTTCGCAGGGATCGGGCGTGAACTCTGTGAAAACTGCAGATATGTGTTCTGTGTTTTGTAAGTGTCAGTGATTTATTAGATGCTGCACGTGGGTGGGATGGGCTGGGCAGAGGGGCTAAATGCAGGTGCTAGCAGGTATCTGGGATGATCCCGCTAACGCCGCATTTTTTAGAACACTAATCTAGTGGGGACGCTAATATAGATCTGATCAGATCACAGATATTGATCTGTTCAGATACTATACTACTAACCGACCTATCTAGTGTGTGTGGGCGTGTCAGAGTACCTGACTAATCTGACCCTGCCGGGGATTGACGCTGATCCTAACTTAGACTAAAACGTAACTGAGGTCACTGCCAGGGCGATCAGGGGGTTAAAACCTATATATATATATATATATATATATATATATATATATATACACACACACGGCGGG
>BLSH010125226.1:47444-62251 GCA_018402905.1 Glandirana rugosa
CCCTATCCCACATCACGAGTTCACATCTTCCTTACGGGTCTAGAAATGGAAAAAAGTAGGTAAGGAGATTACGGATTCCATAATTGGGGAAGGGCTGGTGTAGCGTATGTAAAAAAGTTTGCCTATGTGTACTGGTGTCAGTGTAATGTTTAGATGTCCACTCTCCTCGCTCTGGAACTGAAAAGGGCTCCACGAGGGAATCACTTCCCCTGCCTGTGTTTACATTACAGTGGCAGAGGAGGCATTTCATTCACCAGGACTGATCAGCAGATACAGACCAAAAATCATTGGACTGTGCCTGTAGTTTAAACTGTCCTGTAGCAAACCTGACCACCGTGGCGGGGGAGCGCGTGCACCCCCTACCCGCAACCGAGAGCGCCGTTTATAAATGGTGATTCGCGTATGCTGCCACATTGCAGCAGTAAATGTATGCGATGTGGTCGGGAAGGGGTTAATACCTTAGGCATTAGAGGAATGGATGAAAAAAGGTAAAGATCTGGGCATTCCTTCTACACTTGAGCACTACACCCTATCCCTTCAGCTTTTAATATTTGTTGTTCTGCATTTCATTCCTGTTGCTGTGCAGGTCATAGAGTTGTCCTTTGATCTACATGTTTGTTCCAGCAAGCCTTCAAATTAAAAAAAAAACATACTCAAGAAACGAAAGTGATATTAATGCTTTGTTTTTTTAAATAAACTAACAAACATGTTATACTTACCTGATTTGTGCAATGGTTTTACACAGAGCAGCCCCAATCCAACTCTTCTTGGGTACCCCGCAGGCGCTCCTGGCTCCACTCCTTGGGCGAGTGCCCCCCATAATAAGCTGCTTTCTATGGGGGCACTCATGCGGGCTTGCTCCCAAGTCACCCTGCCTGCATCTATTAATACAGGCAGTGTGGCTCGGCCCCACCCCCTGCAACCTCAGCACAGGATTTGATTGACAGCAGCCGGAGCCAATGGTTCCAGCTGCTATCAATCTGCCCTATGAGAAGGGAGAGATAGGAGAGACCTGCTGCTGTCATGCACAGAGCTGGATCAAGAATGGGCACTGGTAAGTATAAGGGGGGGGGGGGATGGGGTGACGGGTTATCCCGTGCAACAGAAGTTACCTTAACATATTTGTAAAGGTTTTTTTTTAATATTCATGCATTCTATGCATGAAGGTAAAAAAACTTTTGTGTGCAGCAGTCCCCCTAAGGCTCCATTCACACCTGAATGTAGCGATCTACTGGCATTTTTCAAGCATTTCTGCAGCTTTTACAAGTATTTTACAGCATCAGGCATTTTTGTTTAGCCAATAGAAAGCACTAGGGTCTAGGAAAAGTGTGTGTGACGCTCAGGCTCGATGGTAAGGGGTATGTAGTCAGTGCTTCCACAGCCGCTGCTAGAGTGCTGATGGGATGGAACCCATCCTGGTACCTGTAAGTCTTCAGAAAACAATGGGGTGGCACCTGGAAGTGGCCATGACTAAGCTCCGGGTGGCGGAGTGAAACGCTTTGGTACGTGGCCTGGTTGGAGTCTAGGCTGAGGTTGCCACTCTACTTACCATTTCAAGACACCTAGATGTTACGACTTCCAGGGGACACTCCCATCGTTTTCTTAAGAAAGCACTGGGGGGGGGGGAGGAGAGGGAGAGGAGATTAGGGGTAGACATGTACAGTTCAGATCAGTCAAAAAATTATCAACCAATTTGAATTCTGTGTGAAGAATAGCTGGCTGTTAACCACTTCATTACAGGGCACCCCCACCCACCTTTCTGCCCTGACAATTTTCAGCTTCCAGAGCTCTCACATTTTGAATGACAATTAGTCATTCTACACTGTACCCAAACAAAATATATATATTTAATTATTTAAAGCATTTTATTAGGTTTTCCACATACATCATATGTGACTTGAGTAACATTTATAGTAGTACAGTCAATGTTCCAACTGGAGCACAAAAAATGTAAATGCACAATTGAAACATATTCAATACATAAAGCTCATGAGGAGGTATATGGTATATTATTATATGTTCCAAACTAGGGAGGGGGGATAATGTGGCTCCAGGGGTAGGGGGAGAGGGAACTGGGTAGGGGGAGGGGAGGAAGGAGGAGGTGATGGGAAGGGGAGGGAAGGCACCAGTGTGAGAGACAACCATAAAAAAGAGATTAAGCTTGTGATTTGGTTATTGTACGGTACAGCAAGGGTGAGCTAACCGTATACACCATTGGTGAAGGAATATGTCCATATACAGGTTTTTCCTGGCCACCATCCTCTCCATTTCACATTGTAGGTTGAGGTCAGCGAGTGTAGAGGGTAAGGACGGGGGTTCTGTGGTTTTCCACTTTCTGGTAATGTTCGCTTTGGCAGCGAGCAAGAGGTGTATTATCACTACTCTTGATTTAAGGAGAAATTGTTCGATGTTTAGATGGAGGAGCGCCAATTCCGGGGAGGGAGCTGTGGATACTTGTGTTATGGAGGAGATTAAAGAGAAGATCTGTCTCCAAAAGAAGCTGAGGGATCTGCAGTACCAAAGGAGGTGAGCTCTAGAACCTACGCTTCCACAGGCCCTCCAGCATGTGTTGTTTGAGTTCGGGTAGATTTTTGATAGTTTGTAGGGGGTTAGATACCACCTGTGCACGGTTTTTTGGTAAGTTTCCCAATGGTTGGAGCAGTGGGATGCTGCATGTGTAGATTTGAAGGCCTTTTGCCACTTCTCTGGAGCGGGAGTGATATTCAGTTCTGATTCCCATTTTGATAGGGTGTGGATTTGAGAGAGGGGGCGATGGTCACCTAGGTTGTTGTACATGGTTGAGATCCCATGTTTTGGGTATGTAGGTTGGGTATAGAATTTGTGGAGCTGTTCAGGTAAAGGTGTTGTAGTAGGGAGTTTGGACTTTCTTAGATCAGTCAGTCACAGTAATGTGGTTGAATGTTTCTGAGAGCGATAGGTTGAATTCCAATTGGAGGTCCTTGAGGGTTTTAATAGATTGTGAGGATTGTAAGTCAGAAAGGAGGTTTATCCCATATGTGTGCCAATGGTTGATTTTGAGATCTTGGATTAGACTTTCTAAGATCTCGATAGGTATGGAGTACTTGTGTAGAGGTTGGTTGTGGGGGTTGCTAGATATGGATTTTTTCCATGCTATTAGTGAGGCCTTAACTGCTGGAGAAGAGGGTAATGTTGGGAGAGGGGAGTTTATAGTAGTGAAAGTTATTAGAGTCGGTATCATGTTGGGTCTGGGTGACTGGGTCTCCATTGTTGCCTAAACTTTATTGGGGGAAGGGTGCCACCATTAATGCAGTTGGTCCAAGATTGCTGCTTGGTAGTATGCATAGATGTTGGATAGGCCAACTCCACCCTGGTTATAATGTCTGACTAGTATGTGTTGTGCACATCAAGGGGCTTGTTATCCCATATAAATTTTGTGGCTTGTTTTTGGATTGAGGAAAATAGTGAGGATGGCAGTGGTATTATGGGTAAGATGATCATTTTGAAAGTAGCTATTTTATCTAGTTTGGAAAGTCCTTGAGTACGTAGTTGGTTCAATAAGTGTGGGAGTTGCTTTAAAAATGCTCCATAGTTAAGGTTGAAAATTTGCAGCCGATTGGAGGGTAGTTTGATCCCTAAGTATGAAATAGCTTGGTTTACCCATGTGTAAGGGAGGCTTGTTTTAAGTTGGGATTTTTGGTTATCAGAGAGAGGCAGAGAGGGAGAATTGTGGACTTATTGGAGTTTAATTTTTATATTAGGATACGTGGAGGTGTTCTTGGATTGCTGGGAGGAATTGGTTCGGGTCAGAGATCATTAAGATAATGTCATCTGCAAAAAGACTGATCTTATGGTCTGTGCCTTTACAGAAGATGCTGGAGATTCATTGGTCTTGTTTAATTTTGGAAGCTAGGGGTTCTATCAGAAGGGCAAAAATTATTGGAGAGAGCGGACGCCCTTGGCGAGTGCCATTGGTAATATTGAAGGGTTTGATTAGCATGCCATCCGTAAGTACTCTAGCTGAGGGGTTAGAATATAGTTACAGAATTGCTGTTTGAAACCATCCATGTATGCCAAATTTGGAAAGTATTGCTTTTAGGAATCCCCAGTGTACCCTGTTGAACACCTTCTCTGCATCCAGAGAAAGGAGCAGAGAAGGCATTCGAGATTGACCAACCTGGTGGATTAGGTTGATTACTTTCCTAGTCGCATCTGGGGCTTGTCTATCAGGTACAAACCCGACTTGGTCAGGGTGTATCGGTGTTGAGAGGAAAGGCTTCAGTCTAGCAGCAACCACTGTGGCAAATAACTTAACGTCTGTATTGAGCAAGGATGTGGGTCTGTAGTTAGTGGTGGAAGAAGGGTCCTTGTCTTGTTTGGGGATGGTTACAATGGTAAATCTTGGCATGTCTACTGGAAAAGAGCCAGAGGAGGCAGCATGGTTGAAGACGGTAACACATTGAGGAGAGAGTATGTCTGCAAATTTCTTAAAGTATTCATTAATAAAGCCTTCCTCACCGGGGGATTTGTTGCAAGGAAGGTTTTTGATGGCTTTAAGGATTTCCTCAAGCGTAAAGGGCTGGGATAGGTGCTTGAGTGGATCGGGAGTAAAGGAAGGTAGGTCAACTGATGATAGAAATTGTTGTATGAGTGGATCTGTAGGCTGACATGTGGTTGGGTCGTTGTTCAGATTGTACAGGGATGAATAATAGTCGCTAAAAGGGGGTTAGTAAATAGGGTATTGGTGAAGTGGTGTCGTAGGGGAGCAGTTTTGCATTTGTTCCTTTTGGATTTGACCTGGCGGACCAGAAAAGAATTGTGCTTGTTACTCAAAGCATAGAAATTGGCTTTGTTGATCTTTAGGTTGGTTTCGAATTTGTATAATAGTAGTGAGTGAAGTTTCTGTCTTAGTGTAAGAAGGTCATTGGCTATTTTGTGGGTAGGGGTATGCTTGTTTACGCGTTCTAATCATTCAATTTGTGATATTACCTCTTGGATTTGCTGTGTCCTCCTTCTCTTAGATTTACTACTTAACTTAATAAGGATACCTCACATATAAGCTTTATACGTGGACCAGAGAACAAAGTTATTGGTATCAGGCTGGTCATTGAGGTCAAAAAGGGTTTTGTGTTTTTCGATAATGGTTTGGGCATTGTTGGTGTTCGCAAGCAGAGATAAGTTGAGTCTCCATAGACAGGATGGTCTGACTTTCCGTTCTAGGGTGATAGAGATAGGAGCATGGTTGGACCATGTGATTGTACCAATCTGTGAATCCGTGGCTTCTTGTAGTGCCTGTTTGTCTACAAGGATGAGATCGATATGGGAATATGAAAGTTGAGAAGGGGAGAAATAGGAGAAATCCCGTTCCGAACCATGTTGGCATCTCCAAACGTCGAACAATCGAGTTGCTTGGAGAGAGGGTTTCATTTCAGGGCATTGATGGTGGGTTGAGGATGTAGTGTCCATGATGGAGTCTCCAACAATATTGAAGTAGTCTCCTATAATTAGTCTGCCTTTTTGGAGTTTGGTCACTTCTTTGTGTAGTTGTTTGAAGAAACAAATTTGTTGTTTATTAGGTCTGTAAATATTCACCAAGATGTACGTGGTCCCACTTATGTCGCAGATTACTATCATGTAATGACCAAGGGGATCAGCGCTAGTCTGGTGTATGGTAATGTTAAGAGAGTCCTGAATTGCTATTAAGACTCCGTTTTTCTTAGTATTGGAAGCTAGCAGAACTTGTTGATAATTTTTCAACTTGAATTGTGGTGTTTTCGTTATTGCAAAGTGCGTCTCTTGCACTAGAAGGATGTCTGCTTTTTGGTTGTTGGTTTCTTTGAGCAGTTTTGACTTCTTTTGTGGGGTGTTCAGACCTCTTAATAGACACTATTTTAAATGCCATGTCGCAGCTGCTGTTCTTGTGTGGGCGTTATCTTATGGTCCTTCAGTCAGGTAAAAGGTTAACCCACTGATACCAGGAAAGGAGGGGATATTCTGAGCTTGATGGGCAGTAAATACTGGGCCACCAAGGCAGGGGGTACGCAGACTTACCACCAACAGGTAGGTCTATGAAAGAAAAAACAGTCCAGGCAGATGGATGCAGGTATCGCAATTGCAGGTAATTGGCATCTGTAGATACATTGACTTACAGGGTCCAGGTTTGTTCTCAGGCAGTTTGGTACGCTCCTCCTGTCTCCATATGGCAGTTGGCATGGTCTCTTGGGTCAGGGATGTCCTCCGGAATGATGTGCCAAGCTCTCAAAAGTCACAGGCCCTCTGGAAGGTTTTTCAGCACATGGTCTTGCTTTGGTGCATAATTAGTAATTTTGTGAAAAAACCCCATTTGTAGGGGATCTTATGATTAAAGAGTGCTTTCGTGATTGTTGCCAGCTGGCGATGGTTTTCCATGGTCGCTTTGGAAAGGTCCACGGAGAGGTTAAAAGAGGTAAAGGGCTCTGGGAGTCTGGCGGTGCGTTTCGCTGCATACATCACACGTTCTTTGACTGTGAAAAAATGGATATGAGCCAGACCGTCTATTGTGGTAGAGGCGGGAAGGTGTGAGGGCTTAGGAAGTCTGTGCACCCTGTCTATTTCTAGGTCCTTCCCTGTCAGCTCTGGTATAAGAGTGCACATTAGGGATTGCAGGAACTTTTTAAGGTCAGACTGCTGGACCGATTCCGGTACGCTTCTGAATTTCATGTTGTTCTTTCAGGAATGGTCCTCTAAATCTGCTTATTTGAGGCATATTTGTTGTAGTTCTTCTTCGTGGTCAGTAACTGCATCCACTGTCTCATTATAAGCATTGTATAAATCCCCCATTCTGGTCTCTATATTGTCTATGTGCTTGTCATGTTGTTGTAAAGTGATAGCTAGTGAAGAGACAGCATCAGACAGGTCAGTATATAGGGTCTGTCTCAGTGATAGCAGCATGCACTTGTGAGGATTCAGGCTCTGTTGTTCTGGGTCTGGATTTGGCAGGGCTCGCTGTAGAAGGGGAATC
This sequence comes from Glandirana rugosa, assembly GCA_018402905.1. Lineage (NCBI taxonomy): Eukaryota > Metazoa > Chordata > Amphibia > Anura > Ranidae > Glandirana > Glandirana rugosa. The sequence goes on from BLSH010125226.1 coordinate 54,424, forward strand.
TGGAGGAGAGGACTTACCCTGGTTGCCAGTGGAGGTGGATGGAGCGAGTCTTTGCCCAGGAGGCGCCGGTCATTAAGTGGTTAACATGTGCAATTTTGTGGGCATTCCTGACCCACACAAGTGTAAACCTAATGATAATTCCTGGAGTTCCCCTTAAATTTAGTTTCTCTCCTTTACCAGGAATGCACATTGTATGCAATATTTGCAAACATGGCATAATTTCCAATAACTTCCCCCATCAGATCTTTACACTGAGAAAACCTATACTTTTAGGGAATCCATCAAACCCAATACACTCCCCCTCTGGGGTAGATCAGACTGAACTACCTGCTCCTGGCAAATCCCTGAAGAAGACCATCTAGGTTGAAACGCATCGTGGCCTTTTAAGTATACAATCAGAATCAGTGCTATATGGTGTTTTTCTTCTCTCTTTTTTTATCTATTGTGTATTTACTTCATTGTGTCCATGATTGCTCCCGGACATCATCATGTCTACAGGGGAGATTTTCAACAATATTTTTTTCTAATAAAAACATTCTATTTTATCTATACCTTCATGTGTTATTTCCTTTTGTGTCACAAAGCCCTTGTGCCCTCCTTTCCCCACTCCCTTTGTGGATTCTCTTCACCTGCTCCTGTCATTGCAGGGCTTAGTCCAGAGGTATGTGATTGGGTGTCAGGGGCATACAGATATGATGACACCTTATGGGGGGACCTATTCAGCGTTTATTGGTATTCAGCCAGAGCCATGACGTCATCATCAGCAGCACTATGCTCACTTTTCAGGTTGGAGAGGCACCAATGACGTCACCCGTGTGGGCTCAGCAAAGTGGTCGGATTTGAGCAGGGCTGTCATGCAGCACCGGGCACCCCATGTCTGGCCGCAGTGATCCCGTAAACTTTACAGCTCCACCGACCTAAGTATGTGTCTGCCATCCATCACATCAAGCGCCTTATACCGGGGACACTACAGTCCCAGCACACTTTGTCATGCCTTGCGATGGAAGGTGGACCTGGTCCCCGGCGGGGTGATCGGACAGGTAGAGGGGGTTAGGGGGACTTACCAGGTGATGAGGATGATGCAGCAGCAGATTGAGAATGTCACATCCTGGGGCACTCCAGCCTCTCAATGTCATATCACTGAGGAGAAGAGACTGAAGTGTGCATGGATCAGGATAATCCAGGATCATCCCCACAGTGAGGAGACACAAGAGCCATGGGGAGGACACGGACAACTGGTGATGGGACCCAGCACTCGGCACCTTCACGGCTTCCTTGGCTTCTCCTCCCGGCCAACCCGATCCGCCTCCTGTCCTAATTGGCCGGAAGGAGAAGCTGGAAGACAATAGCGAATATTAATTCACTAATTTTCACCTCATTTGCCTACCTTCTCCTTTGTCTCATAACGCATATATGCTACACATTTATGAGTTGTAGACTGCTTGCAAAAGTGGATGTCCCCTTTAGCGAATAAGTATAACGTTAAGCATACATTAACTCTGGAGCTGGCTTATAGCAGCCCTCTAGCTGCTTGGTGCCGCAAACTGCAGAGTCCAGTACTGTCAACTTACATTGAAGTAACTGTTGGACATGAGTGCAGTGCCCCCTTTCAGCAGTCCACCGGCCGTGGAGCTTGATCCCCCATATGGCGGACATGCGTCGGCCGTGTTGGGGTTATAAGGGAGCCGGCGGTAACACTCGTCACACGGCTGCCCCACTGGAGACTGCGTTGTGTGGTCCTGTGACACAGGTGAGTTGATTTGGCATTACTTCCTTTGAGTGACATGTGGAGGTTTACTCCCACATATTACCCCTTATTTCCCCTGGATTGAAGGAGCCAATCCTCTTGTTTGATCTAGCCATAATTCATTAAACACTTCTTACAGGTCTAATATCTTCTTGGGGCCCTGAAAGCCCTTAGAGCTACCCATCTGACCTACATCTCAGATGTTACACTCTTGGACTTTTTACCCTATATCTCAAGTCCTCACCTGTGTTGCACACAGCCTCCAGTGTGGCTATACCGGCCGTTGTTATTAATCCAGGTGGGCTCCCTCTGAGACCCCTGATTTTAGCTAATTATTTATACAGTTCTTATACTTTGTTTCTGTTTTCTATTGGCATTGGTTTCTCCTCATATTACCAGATTTTGATGAGCACGTATTTTTACTTGTGCTCTCACTGTGGTTCTGTCCCCCTGTTCTCTCTCTCCTTCCCCCCTTTTTTGCCCCCCCCCATTCCCTGTTTCTCTCTCTGCTTCCCCCCCCCCTTCCTCTCCCCCCCCCCCTTGCTTTTCCAAATTCCGTTTTCTTTTTCTTCCCCTTTTTTTCCCACTGCCACCTTTTGTCTTTTCTTTCCTCTTCACTCCTTTTTCTTCAGGGCTTTACTCTCCCTTTTTCTTCCCCCCTCTCTCTCTTCATTCCTTCTTGCCTTTCCCTCTCCCTTCTTGTCCCATGCTGGAGTCCCAGTTCTATCCCCTCCATCCTTGCTATCCCTGGCACTTGTCTCCATTCTTTTGTCCATCCTATTCCTTCCCATCCCCAGTGTGGCCCTCCAATGTTCCCTTACCTTCACGTGGGCTTCTCTGCCATTATGGAAACAATTGTTCGGGATTTTAATATTGTCTACTCTTCATATATTCAGTTGCCATGCTCCCTATGTCCCCCATGTTCACCGTGGGGGGATAGCCTTAGGGCGTGTTCTGCAGACTGTGGATATGAGGGTGTCTGCACTTAGGTAGGTAGATATCTGTATAAATACATACCTATTCCCAGCATTCCTTATATTTTGATACGGATCCTATGTCTGATGATTGTATATTATGATGTCTGTACTGTATTTTCTCAGATCCTACTCTACTCTCCTGAAGAAGCGGAACCCTCCGTGAAACCAGTAGAGAATATATAGAACATTGTTGGGATCTATAGAGCCTCTGGTTACACCAGAGAGCCACAAGCTAAGCCTAGGGGTTGTAATCTCTGATTTTATTGTTTATGATCTAGTGTAAAACTATGTCTATATGCATATGAATTCTCTAATAAATTGTTATATTTTTAACCTTTTGTGTAATCCTTGGGTGTCGGAATAGTCCATGCTTCACTATTCATGCTGTGGTCTGTTACGTGGACAGTCCACTTCTCTCCTCATTTACTTAACTGATACGGATAACGGCACCCTTCACCTTGCCCTTTACCCTATAAGGCTCTCCCCTATTTCGCTATTTTCACAAGTGGATAGGTTTGGGGGCGCAGTACCCTGGGCCCCAAGCCCACCCTTTTAGGGCATCAGGCTCTAATCATGTGGCTTACAAAAAAAAAAAAACTCATACAGATGTATGAGTCCGGCGCCCTGCAGGGGCCCCTGCGCCCCTAATGGACTGGCCGCTCCTGAAGAAGACAGTGGTGCCTCAGAAACAGGCCATCATGGCACCGCATATGGTCTACAGGGAAGAATGAGGGGACTGAGTGGCACCCATGACCCAAAAAAATAATATGGGTAGGGTGGATTGGGAAAGTTGGGATGGTGCCTATTAAAGTAGAAAAAGTACACAAGAAGTACACAGCAACTATTTTCACAGAAGTAGGGTAGTCCCGAATAAGGGTGAAAATCCAAAAGGTTAGGGATACAGGTTGATTGGTGCATGGGTAAGGTAGAGGGCTGAAATACAACTAATTTATTTATTTAAATTATTTTTTTGGGAGTTGGGGATGGGTACAGCACCAAACACATTAGGTATATGTAATTATATGTTTCCCATTTACCTGCAGGTAGATGCTTCTTCTGGCAATATGAAAGTTAAAGTGTTACTAAACCCAGGAGCCTGCAGTCACTATATCTGGTCCCCCACAGTACACAGAGCATGGAAATGCAATTATTTTAGTAAATATGAACTGCTAAATACCTTTTCTCATCAGCAGTATATAGCAGTCTTGTGACTTCTATCAGTGTCTGGCTTAAGCTTGTAGGGGGAGTTTTCTTTCTTCTCTGACTGTCCTATGAGGCTGCATGACTCCTGACCCTCTGTCTGGATAGTGCTGATTGGCCCTAAGCTGATCACATGCACCCTCCCAAGGAAAAAAACAATAAAAACTCTCTAGCAATACACACCAAACTGAGCATGTGCAGAATGACTCCAAGGCTCTGTATTATCAGGAAATGTATTGGGGACAGCAGAAGAAGGGGAGAATCAGAGAAGACAGGATCAAAAAGCCTTTTTACACAATACACAGGGTTAGCCCCTTAGGTTGCAAAGTGAGTATAACAAGCATAATTTACTGCATTGACTGATTTTACTGTTGTGGGTTTAGTAACACTCTAAAAGTAGGGCTGCAAGTAATGATTATATTCATAATCAATTAGTTGGCCAATTATTGTCTCAAGGTTGAGAAGCACTGGACTAACCCACCCCCTGCACAGTCACAACTACTTGTCTCCAATCGGGGAGCTCACACTCTCTGCTGATTGGCGAGAAATAGCTGTGACTCTGCAGGGGGTGGTGATTTTATACACAGGGCAGTGGTCGCTATCTTTACCCTACGGGCTCTTGGACTGGTGCTGGAACACAATTATGGAAAAATAAAAAAAAACATTTTATTAAAATGTGACATCACATTACAGAAGTACAAAGAAAAGAGCAACAGATATAGATGTTGCTTTATTTTCTAGCGGAGTAATCAGCTGTCTGAGTATATTGATTCATGCTAAATCAGTACAGGCATTGGGGTCTAAACACCACAATATACACCAATATAAAACAAGACCTTAGGATTACAAAGAAATCATAAAGCAATCAGTAACAAACACAAAATATTGATTTCCTCAATGATAATTTAATCCTGTAAATGTATTTTCTATGTTTCTGTAGGGGACATCATGACCTTCATCCAGCAGCTGTCTGCATATGATGACCCATCACTGAGGAGGATATACGAGTATTACAGAGATGATCTGACCCACATCCTGGAGAACATGGACACTGGGGTCCTCCTGAAGGAACTAAAATCTCGGAATGTCTTAAGCACAGATGTAAGACACAAATACTTGAAATAAACTGCAATATATGTCTATGTCAGTGAAAACTTGATGATAATACTTGTATTTGCTGCTGAAGTTATGTGCAAATCTTGATGACCAATAGGAATATGTGAGGGAGGGCCTATGGGCATGGCCATCTTTAATGCGGGGCAAAAGGGGCAGCTGCCCAGGGCCCTGTCATTGCTGGGGGGGGGGGGGGCCCTGCGCTGCGCTGCCCGCCTCAGTTCAGCCAGCTCCACTGCTGGTCGCAATACTGGCGGTTCGCTACTGTCACATATAGAAGCACCGCTTCTGTATTTCCAAGTGACAGCGCTCCTCCCCTCTCATCAGCGGGCACTCTGATCCCTCGGGTACGCATGAGAGCAGAGGGTGAAGGAGGCGGGGAATGTGCACAGGGGAAGCTGCCTCTGGGTCGAGCTGGCTGCATGGACATCAGTCAACATGCTGTGAGTAGCATTCGGGACAGAGGAAAACTGTAATGGGGGGGCTTTGTGGGAGGAGAGCCTTGTACTTGGGAAGAGTGGAGCTCTGTACTGGAATTTGGGGGGAAGGAGAGCCGTGCACTCTGCACTTACCTCACCCCTGCACTCTGCACCCTCCTCACTCCTGTACCCACTACACTCCTGCACTCTGCACCCACCTCACCCCTGCACTCTGCAGCCACCTCACCCCTGCACTCTGCACCCACCTCACCCCTGCACTCTGCACCCACCTCACCCCTGCACTCTGCACCTAGCTCATCCCTGCACTCTGCACCTAGCTCATCCCTGCACTTTGCACCTAGCTCACCCCTGCACTCTGCACCTAGCTCACCTCTGCACTCTGCACCTTCCTCCCCCCTGCACTCTGCACCTAGCTCACCTCTGCACTCTGCACCTTCCTCCCCCCTGCACTCTGCACCCACCTCACCTGGAGCAGCAGGTTCCTTGTTCCTATAAGAGAAGGCCTAGACTGAGGGCTGAGGAGCTCTGGGCTAATAGGTACAGCTCTGAAAAAGCCATCTGGGTCCCAGGTCCAGCTAGAGCTGGGGTACCTATGTCTAGATCCATTGAAAGCAGTACAGGAAATCCAAAGAGGATCCAATTTGGAGGCACCCAGTACAGAGGCTGGCTGGTACTGCAAGAAAGCATTAAAGTACCCAGTGCACACTGAGTACAAGCCTTAAAGATACGCAGAGTATGTCCTTGACACACAGTGCTTATACTGGTTGTAAAGGCAGAAGGTTTTTTACTTTAATGCAATATATGCATTAAGATAAAAAGCCTTCTGTGTGCAGGAGCCTTCCCAGCACCCTCTAATTACTTACCTGAGCCCATCTAGATCCAACGATGCTGCAGGAAAGTCTTAACAGCCCGGGTCTCCCCTCCTCATTGGCTGAGACAGCAGCATGGCACCATTGGCTCCCACTGCTGTCAATCAAAATGAATTAGCCAATGAAGCAAGAAAGGGGGCGGGGCAGGGCCACGACTCTGTGTCTGAATGGATACAGAGAGCTGTGGCTCGGCTTGGATGCCCCATAGCAAGCTGCTTGCTTTGAGTGCACTCGTCAGAAGGGTGGGGCCAGGAGCACCGAAGAGGAACCCGCGAAGAGGAGGATCTGGGTTGCTCTGTGCAAAACCATTACACAGAGCAGGTAAGTAAGATATGTTTGTTATTTTTAAATAAAAAGTTGTTGTAGTTCACCAGTAGGGATGGGCCCGATGTTCGAGTCGAACAGAAGTTTGCCCATTCGTCGAATTGAGAACACTATGGGCCACTCGCGGCGAGTATGTCCACCATAATGCATTGGGAGATTGCACGCACAGCTCCTCTCTGATGGCAGGGCAGTCGTCATCTGATCTCTTTTCGCTCTGACAGTTAATTTATATGCAAGGGTGGGGCCACCGGTGAAGTAGCCAGATGACCACGCCCCTTTTGATGCCATGTGACATATTTTTCAAGAAAGGATTTTCTCCTGTGTTTTTTTCTGTTGACACTCTTTTGGTGAATTAATATGGGTGCAATGTACCTGATACTCATTCACATGGGGGGGGGGTGGGATCTGGGGGCTTCCAGATTCAGATAAGACCCCCACAACCACAGCCCAGAGTTGTGGGGATGAGGCTTTTGTCCCCATCAACAACAAGGTGCTTTGGACTGGGAAGGGACCCCCATGCAATTTTTTTCAATGATTTTTATGTATATTGCCGGGAGCCGGCAATACATTACAGCCGCGAGTGATTTTTAATAACAATTTTCCTTTACAAATGTCATTTTTCTCTGGCTATTTTCTAAACATCACAGAGGTGTGCCCTTTTACAGGCAGACTAAGGGTACCCCCCAGGCCTGATATTTAACCCCTTGCCGACCGCCGATCGGCAATTGACGGCGGCAAGGTGGCTCGTGAGCGCAAATCGCCGTCATATGACGGCGGCCGCGCTCACGAGCCTAGTGAGCGCGCGCGCGCTCACTGTGTTCGGGGAGGGCCAGGGAGCGGGTGCGGCGGCTTCGATTGCCGCCGGCTACCCGCGATGGCCCCCCCGAGCGGAGGAACGGAGGTCCGTGTAAGTAAACACGGACCTCCGCTCTGTGTGAAGGGGGAAGGGCTGTGATCACAGCCTTCCTGTATACGAAGGCTGTGACCACTTCCCTTCCACAGCTAGGGCAGTCCCCCTACAGTTAGAACACGCCCAGGGAACATAGTTAACCCTTAGAGTGCCCCCTGCAGGTTAACCCCTTCACTGCCAATGGCATTTACACAGTAATCAGTGCATTTTTATAGCACTGATCGCTGTATAAATGCCAATGGTCCCAA
>BLSH010125226.1:81855-116203 GCA_018402905.1 Glandirana rugosa
TGGTTACTACCCCTTGATAAGGAGGGTAACTATGGTTACTACCCCTTGTCAGTGGGAGGAATAGTGCCCCATCATTGGTATCAATGGGAGGAATAGTTCCCCATCATTGGTGTCAGTGGGAGGAATAGTGCCCCATCTTTGGTATCAGTGGGAGGAATAGTGCCCCATCATTGGTATCATTGGGAGGAATAGTGCCCCATCATTGGTGTCAGTGGGAGGAATAGTGCCCCATCATTGGTGTCAGTGGGAGGAATAGTGCCCCATCTTTGGTATCAGTGGGAGGAATGGTGCCCCATCATTGGTGTCAGTGGGAGGAATAGTGCCCCATCATTGGTGTCAGTGGGAGGAATAGTTCCCCTTCATTGGTATCAGTGGGAGGAATAGTGCCCCATAATTGGTGTCAGTGGGAGGAATAGTTCCCCAACAGTGGTGTCAGTGGGAGGAATAGTGCCCCATCATTGGTATCAGTGGGAGGAGTAGTGCCCCATCATTAGTATCAGTGGGAGGAATTGTGCCCCATCATTGGTATCAGTGGGAGCAATATTGCCCCATTGTTGGTATCAGTGGGAGGAAAAGTGGCCCATCATTGGTTTCATTGGGAGGAATAGATCCTCATTGTTGGTGTCAGTGGAAAACACTGTGCCCCTTCATTGGTGTCAGTAAAAAAATAGTGCCACTTCATTAATAGCAAGGAAAAGTGCCCTGCCACTGGTGTCAGAGGTAGAATTAGTGCCCTATTGTAGGAATCAGTGAAAGGAATTATGCCCTGTTTTTGGTGTCAGTGGAAAGAATAGTGCTCCAAGGACCAGATAAAGTCAAGCAAAGGGCCACATATGGTCCCCGGGCTACAGTTTGGAGACCACTGGTTTAGAGGAAAAGAAGGCTTTGGGGTTAATTTACTAAAGGCAAATCGACTGTGCACTCTGCAAGTGCACAGGCAATCTTGTGGTAAAGCTTTATTTTGTACTGAATACCCAATCAAGTGCAAGAAAAAATAAAAATAGCCTTTTTTGCTTGCACATGATTGGATGCTGGAAATCTGCAGAGGCCAAATGGCACCACAAGGTACAACGTAACACTGGTTGAGAAACACTACTCTCACTTATGTCTTATGGACTTTCTAGCTTGGCTTTCCCATGCTTTTGAGATAATTACATCTGGACACAATTAGCTGTTCAAGAGGCCCATTCATGCATACATTCAAGCCAAAGAATTTTGGAGGAGTGGATAAAGTATTCTTAGGCCCAAGATATATACAATTTTAATATTCAAATATAAAACCAAATCATATATTTGGAGTAAAGAATTCTTCCTCAGCAGAAATAAATAGGATATCAGATAAATATCATCCAATCACTAGCAATGCTGATACCGGCCTCACACTGTCTGCTGATACCATTCATGCTCCATACACAAGGAGATTATAGCCCAATACAAGTCATGTCAGTGGTATTCTGTGCTCATCCTGTGTATGGAGATATCATCGTCTCTGCACATGGAGGACAATACTGGGGGGTCTACTCCATTATAACATTTCTCTTATAAAATTCTATTTACTAGAGTTTTATAAAGTGATCTAATATAAATGATTCCAATAAAGAGAAATGAGTTCCATTCATGTAGAGAATAGTTCCATTCATTCCTGGGGAGAAATTCATTCTCTTCTGGTAACATTCTTCTCTTCTTCTACAGATTGTGCAAAAATCACCTGACAGACAGTTCCTGTCCCCACCTGGCATCTGGAATAAGAAATAACCGGACACTGAGGACACTGGACCTGTCTGGGAACAATCTGGAGGGCCCTCACTTAAGGGATCTGATGGAAGCTCTGACAACAAGCCGGATAGAGGAATTACAGTGAGTATCAATCAGTGAGAGATCAATATATCGAGTTCAGTACAACCAGCCTGCCTATAGATGGATCATAATTTGGCCGATTCCTGTTGAACCAGATGAATTTTAATCTGTCTATGGCTGGCTTAAGGATCTTGTAGTGCCACTCTAAGCAAAAAAGGAAAGTATATATAGTCCCACTGGTACTCAGGAATGGGGTGCTGCTGAAAAATATCACCATCCATTAGTATATAACATACTTAAAAAAATTGCCGATCAACCCAATCTTGTCTATGTGGCTAACATGTATAAGTTGGCCTCAGCCTTGCACCACTCCACACAACATGTGGATTTAATACCAGCTCTGACAACAAGCAAATCTCATCTTTCAGAAATACAAAGTTAAAATGGCATTTACAAGTCACAAGATGTCTTTAGCATAGTTACAAAACAGATCTGAAGAGAGTCCCCTCTGGTTGGGTAGAGGTGAAAGACCTGAAGGCCACAAAACCTCTCCCCAACTATTAACTGTACTATTAATCTCTAACACAGATTATGATTCATGCTCCATACACAAGATGATTATAGCACAATGAGAGTTATATCAGTGGTATTCTGTGGTCATCCTGTGTATGGAGATATCACCGTCTCTATGCATGGATGACAATATTGGGGGGTCTACTCCATTATAACATTTTTCTTATACAATTCTATTTCCTGGAGTTTTATAAAGTGATCTAATATAAATGATTCCAATAAAGAGAAATGAGTTTCATTCAGGTAGAGAATAGTTACATTCATTCCTGGGGGAGAAATTCATTTTCTTCTTCTAAAGCTTGTTCTAACATTCATTTCTTCTTCTAAAGCTTGAATAATAATGACCTGACAGACAGTTCCTGCCCCCACCTGGCATCTGGAATAAGAAATAACCGGACACTGAGGATACTGAACCTGTCTAGGAACAATCTGGAGGGTCCTCATTTCAGGGATCTGATGAAAGCGCTGACAACAAGCCGGATAGAGGAATTAGAGTGAGTATAACAGGACTGACCATGATAATAATATACCAGGACAGTTTACATTTAAAATATTGCATGATAAGCCTGTGTATGTGCAGGATGTTAAAATCGGTCACTGGAGACAAGGAGGCTGGAGGTCGCTGGCTTTATAGCAACCAGCCTGAGCATGAAGCTATCATATTTAGCAACAGTAGTAGTAGTAATACCATTACTAAATGAGTCATTTCATACTGCAGCCATCCATTTGGGTCTGTGAATAGACATATGCATTGTGTTACGATTCATTTTTCGGCTATTGTCAGCATTCCAACAATACAAGGAAAGCAATAAGAAGTGTAAGAGTGCAATCAAGGCTGCTAAAATAAACCATCAAAGGCACATGGTGGAGGAGAGTAAAAAAAAATCCCAATAAAATGTTTTTTTTGGTTTTTCTTTTTTAAGTTTTAAAGATTTTTATTGAGAAATAGTTGCAATTACAGAGGTGATTAAGCATACAGTGTAATTAAACTTTAAACAGTGATCTATTGTTCAACAAGAAATTATCCACCTATAAAGAGTTTGATGGAGAGTATAAGTGATATTGGGGATAGATATAGTAGAGGAAGGAGAAAGATAGGATATAGGGTGTTAGTTCCAAGATATTTCCTTTCTTAAATTTTGAGTGACAATACCGGTAAGGGGTGTTCTGGTTTGACCCAGACGGCGCCTTTCAATCTCAGAGAGGGGGCTAGTCTGTGGAGAATCTCATGGGGTTCATGAGTGCTGCTGTGTGTATAGTACAGTTCAGGATTTAGGGTTTAAATGAGGCTCTGTGGTTGAGTGGAATTTGTCAGTGGACATTTGTGTTTTGGCAAATAGGTATTCCATGAGAGCGTTGTTATTGAGAATGCTGACCGCATCTCTCAATTTAGGGGCTTCAACTTGTTTCCAATGGCGGGCAATGGATAAGCAGGACGCTATTAAAATGTTTGTTACTATAGGGTGATATTTGGGGGGCCACTGGGCTATCTCAAGGCCGAAAAGAGCGATCTGGGGGGTCAGCCGCTTAGAGGTTTTGGTTATATCTTGCATTAGGGCAGCTACGTCTGTCCAGAACTTTTTTATGACTGGGCAGTCTCACCATATGTGTAGCAGGTGTCCGTCTGTGTTAGTTTCTCCAGCATTTGCGGGAGTGAGATGGGAATATCTGTACCAGTTTCACTGGAGTGTAGTACCATCGGTGTATTATTTTCATTAAGGTTTCCCAGTGGGAGATGTTTCTTGAATACTTTGTAGGGGCGGCAATTGCTCTGTACCAAATGAGAGGAGAGATTTGTATTTGTAGTGAGGTTTCCCATTTTCGGAGATTTGGAGGATAGTTTTCCTGCTTATCTTTTTGGAGTATGCTATAGAGGTGGGATATTCCCTTAGTTTTGTTTTCCTTGCGGTTGAATAAGTCTAGGATATCCTTCGAGACCGTGTTAGTGGAGGTTGGTATTTTGTTAAAGATATGGCGGAGTCTGAGATATAAATAGAAGTCAGTGATGTTAATGTCAATGTGATCCTTTTTAAGGTTGATGTTGGGAGTTGGTAGAGCGCTTGAGGATTTATCCCTGCTCCAGGTTGGAGTATTAATTTCCAGATGGTAAGTGCGCCATTTATTGTTGGTAACACTGAGCGGTTTGGCGTGTGACCCAAGAAATGTTTTAAATACATTAACAGTAAGATCATGATGCCAGAGCATATTGGCCCTATAAAGGATGATGAAGGGAATTTGGTTAAAAAATGAGAAGGCAAAGATTTTAAATCCATTCTTCTCCTCTGTTTTCACAAAGTAAAATGGGGATATGGTAACCAAGACTTTAATGTTAATAACACATCATAGAATGCATCCTTGTGGCTAACAGAAGCCAGTATCAGAAATAAACTTAGAGGATTCTATGCATTAAGATAAAAAACCTTCTGTGTGTAGCAGCGCCCCCAGCAACCCTTAATTACTTACCTGAGCCCCATCTCAGGGGGCACACTCTTCCTGATTGGCTGAGACACAGCAGTGGTGCCATTGGCTCCCACGGCTGTCAATCAAAGTCAGTCAGCCAATAAGGGGAGAGAGGGGGCGGGGCGGGCTGGGGCTGTGTATCCGAATGGACACACAGAGCTGTGACTCGGCTCCAGTGCCCCCATAGGAAGCTGCTGGCTGTGGGGGCACTTAGTAGGAGGAAGGGACCAGGAGCAGCAAAGAGGGACCCGAGAAGAGGAGGATCCGGGCTGCTCTGTGCAAAACCAACTGCACAGAGCAGGTAAGTATAACATGTTTGGTATTTTTTTTTTAAACAAAACTTTGCAATCACTTTAACCCAAAAAAATCACCAGGACCCGATGGCTTACACCCGAGGAAACGTAGTCAGGTGATAGCTAGACCATTGTTCCTAATTTTTATAGACATTTCACTGACTGGAATGGTACCGGCTGATTGGAGGAAAGCCAACGTGGTACCAGTATTTAAAAGAGGGCTGATATATAATCCTGGAAACTACAGACCAGTCAGCCTAACATCAATAGTTTGTAAGCTATTGGAGGGGATGATAAGGGATTATATCCAACAATTTGCTGATGAAAGCAGTATCATTAGCTGTAATCAGAATGGTTTTATGAAGGATTGTTCTTGCCAGACCATTTATTATCATTCTTCCTATTATTACCACTTCATCTATGAGGAAGTTAGCTGCCATCTAGATCAGGGTTTCTCAACCAGGGTTCCTAGGAACCCTAGGGTTCCTCCAGAGGTTGCTAGGGGTTCCTTGAGCAATGGTCAATTTCTACCTCTCAGATAAATTCCCAATGATACCATTGATCTTTTTAGCTATCTGTAGGGGGGTAATTCTTCCCAATGACCACAAATGTAAGGAGAATTTTTCCCATTGACCATCACACTAATGTATCATGAGTTTTTTTTGTAGAGTAGATTTTTAATTTTTTAGCAGGAGCTCCCCGAGACCGGAGAATTATTTCAAGGGCTCCTCTGTGTTGAAAAGGTTGAGAAAGGCTGATCTAGATAAAGGAAGGCCTGTAGACGTGGTGTATCTGGATTTTGATACAGTTCCACAAAAACGTTTACTTTTCAAACTGAGGTCTGTTGGCATGGACCATAGGGTGACTACCTAGATAGAGAACTGTCTACAAGATCAGCTCCAAAGGGTGGTGATAAATAGCAAGTACACAGAATGGTCCGTGTGGTAAGTGGGGTCCCCCAAGGATCTGTCCTGGGAGCAATTCTATTTTATTTATTCATAAATGATATAAAGGATGGGATAAACAGCTCAATCTCAATATTTTCTGATAATTAAAAGCTAAGCAGGACAATAACTTCACAGCAAGATGTGGGAACCTTACAAGATGACCTAAATAAAATAATGGGGAGGGCAACTACATGGCAAATGAGGTTTAATGCTGAAAATTGTAAAGTAGTGCATTTGGGTGTTAAAATAATATGAATGCAAGTTACTTGCTAGGGGGAGAAACTCTGGGGGAATCCAGGATGGAAAAAGATCTGGGTGTCCTAGTAGATGAGAGGCTCAGCAATGGCATGCAATGCCAAGCTGCTGCAAGCAAAGCCAACAGAATATTGGCAACTATCAAAAAGGGGATTTATTCCAAATATAAAACGGTAATTCTCCCACTTTACAAGACTCTGGTCTGGCCACATCTGGAGTATGCAGTCCAATTTTGGGCACCAATCCTCAGGAAGGATGTGCTGGAACTGGAAAGAGTTCAGAGAAGGGCAACAAAGCTAATTAAGGTGCTGGAGGACCTCCGTTATGGGGAAAGACTACAAGCAAGAAACGTATTCTCTCTGGAAAAGAGACTCTTAAGAGGACATATGATAGTGATATTCATATACTTTGCTCGTGACTCTTCAGTGGGAGGGAGTTTAAAAAGACACGGGGCCATTCACTGAAATTGGAAGAGAAGCAGTTTAACCTTAAACTGCGTGGAGGGTTCTTTACTGTCAGAGCGGTAAGGATGTGGACAGTCATTCCTGGGGAGAAATTAATTTTCTTCTGGTAACATTCTTCTCTTCTTCTACAGTTTGACCTCCAATCAACTGACAGACAGTTCCTGTCCCCACCTGGCATCTGGAATAAGAAATAACCGGACACTGAGGACACTGGACCTGTCTACTAACAATCTGGAGGGTCCTCATTTCAGGGATCTGATGGAAGCTCTGACTACAAGCCTGGTAGATAGATTACAGTGAGTATAATAGGACTGACTGAGACAATAATTCTAGGACAGTTGTACATTTAATGCATTGTTTGATATTCGGTATGGTGCTTTCAGTGTCCTCACCCAGCAGGATTAAGGAATATATACGCACAGTACAGGAGGAAGGCTCATGTAATGCCCCTTAATGGCAATAAATCTCCAGTGCTGCACACCATTGTCAGAATTGGAAGTGACATCACAGCCATAGGATTTTGAAGAATAACTTCACCTGTATCACAAATGTGATACAGTAAAGCAGTTTAATGAACAGACTTTGTAAATAGTATACAGTTGTGCTCAAAAGTTTGCATACCCTTGCAGCAATTGTGACATTTTGGAATTGCTACTGAAAATAAGACTGATTATGACAAAAAACTGTCTTTCTTTAAGGATAATGATCATATGAAGCCATTTATTATCACATAGTTGTTTGGCTCCTTTTTAAATCCTAATGATAACAGAAATCACCCAAATGGCCCTGATGAAACGTTTCCAACCCCTGGAATGTTTGGCCTTGGTACAGACACACAAGGTGATACACAGGGGTTAAAATGTAAATTCAAGGTATATTTCCCACATCTATGGCTTTTTAAATCGCAATTAGTGTCTGTGTATAAATAGTCAATGAGTTTGTTAGCTCTCACGTGGATGCACTGAGCAGGCTGGATACTGAGCCATGGGGAGCATAAAAGAACTGTCAAAAGATCTGCAAAACAAGGTAATGGAACTTTATATAGATGAAAAAGGATATAAAAAGATATCAAAAGCTTAGACTATGCCAATCAGTACTGTTCAAACAGAAGAAGTGGAGAATTTGGGGATTTTTTTATACCAAGCCAAGGTCAGGTAGACCAAGAAAGATTGCAGCCACAGCTGCCAAAAAAAAATAATTTGGGATTCAAAGAAAACCTTACAGGTAACCTCAGGAGAAATACAGGCTGCTCCAGAAAAAGACCTTGTGATTGTTTCAAGGAGCACAATACAATTATACTTGATCAAAAATGAGCTGCATGGTCGAGTTACCGGAAAGAAGGCTTTACTGCGCCAATGCCTCAAAAAAAAGCATGGTTACAATCTGGCACACTGTAATCTAGGGTGAAAAGTCCAAAATAAAGGTCACAACCATAAGCGCTATGCTTGGAGAAGGGTCAACAAGGCCTATAGTGACAAGAATACCATCCCCACTGGGAAGTATAGTGGTGGCTCACTGATGTTTGGGAGTGTGTAGGCTCTAAAGGCGCGGGGATATTGTGAACATTGATAACAAGATGAATGCAGCATGTTATCAGAAAATACTGGCAGACAATTTGCATTTTTCTGAAAGCTGCGCATTGGACTCTCTTACAGTAGTAAAAGGTGAAGGTTCTGAAGTGGTCATCAGTCTTCTGACTTTACTATTATCAAGCCAATCTGGGGAGATCTCAAACGTGCAGACCATGCAAGACGACCAAAGACTGCATGACCTGAAGGCATTTTGCCAAGACAAATGGGCAGCTATATCACCCCTTGCTGAGGAAGTCATGCTTATTGACGTAGCGCATACAGGAAGAAGGAGTCTAAGTTGCTGACATTGTCTCACAGCCATTCTGTTATACAAAGTGTGTGCAGAGAGATGTTTTTGCCTGTTAAGTTTGCACTACTTTAAAGTGCCATGCTTGTGAGCATAGCTTGATTATTTGCACTGGAGAATAAATGGAATACAGAGAGCACTAGATCTTCCATTTTGTTTTGTATGGTATTGTGATCGGGAGAGAGAGCTGATGACTTGTACAAGGGAGACAGAGGACCAGACCGCCCAAGAGATTTCTGATTTGCCCCAGAGAGGGAATGCTTGATCTGGCCCGCTGATAAAACAGGGGTCAGAGATTGAGGTGAGCAGCCAGGTGCACTGGTGGTGGAGAACACAGTCACTTTATATGCATTTGAAGCACTTTATGTGGTGAAGAAAAAAAGGACTACCATTGCAATTGATTATACGAACTTTTACCATATATATATTTTCTATACCTATTTTTTCTACATTTTTCACTTTTTTGAATTGTTTGATATTCACTATATAAATTTGGGACTATTGTTATGCGGTTTTGAATGAAGTAATTAATTGAACTTGTTATTAGCAGTGCAGCACTGCACGGTGATATATGTTATGAATGTGATGTGAAACACGTTTTTTCAGTGTTTGCAGCAGCTAGATTTATTATATTGCACATTTGCACTTAATGCACTAATTTGCACATTATTTGTTAAGATTGTACACATTTTAGCAGTTTGCATAAGGGTATATTTGCATTGATTGAATATTGTTTTTTTTACATACTGTATATTACCAATTCTCCAAGGGGATGCAAACTTTTCAGGACAACTGTATACAGTATTACCTCATTTTCCTTTTTTTTTTTTTTTAGCTTGCTACTAAATTTTGCTTGATACCATGAGGATAATTCTAAATAAGCCATTCATAAACTTTTAATATGGAGGAACACTTGAAAAAGCAGCACTGGGGTCGTCGGGTCAAATCCAACCAACCACTGCACTAACTGTTTTCATGTTCTCTCTGTGCCTGATGCAATTTCCTCCGGGAAATCCAATTTCCTCCCACACTCCCACTCCAAAGACATGCTGGGAGGTTAACTGGCTCCTGTCTAAATTGGCCTTAGCATGTGCATGTATGAATATGAGTTAGGGACCTTACATTGTAAGCTCGTTGGAGGCAAGGACTGATGTGAATGTACAATATATATGTATAAGCAATGCATAAATTGATGGAGCTAAATAAGTATCTATAATAAATAAATGATGTTTTGGTCTCAGGGAACCACTGCTAATAATTAATACTGTATATTATGCAGCTTGTCGTACATTAGTGTGATGGTCAGTAAAAATTCTTACGTGTTTCAAGTAGGAAGAATGTTCCTTACATGTGTGGTCAATGAGAAACTCATCAGCTAAAAAGATCACTGGTGTCAGTGGTTACTTATATGAGAGACAGAAAAGGCTCATTATCTAGCTACATATGGAGGAACCCTAAGGCTGGGTTCACACTAGAGAACGCAGCAGCTCCCAGCAGGGGTCTGGCGTGTCTCCATTCACTGTTTCAGGTCCCATTTCAGCCCGAATTTTGGGCTGAATTCGGACCTGAAATGGACCAAAAAGATGCACAGGGCTCCTGTGCAATTCACTCTGGAGCCACTGCAGGGTTGTGTGAACCAGCACATAGAGAGCTGGTCACAATCTCCTGCTATGCGAATTGGATGCGGAAAAACCAGCGTCCAATTCGCAAAGGTGTGAACCCAGCCTAAGGTTCAACATAATCCTGGTTGAGAATGGCTGGGCTAATCTGTCTATATTTAATTAATGGAATGTTCACATAGACAAAGAATGCCACTGTGTGTACAGCTCATTTAGGAATGTAGGTACATGTTGACCATTATGGACTGAGCACACTTCTAAGATTCTGTACAGGTACAATGGGCCATGATATTCTTATTCTTATTCTTACTGATTATTAAAAATTAGCTGTATATTGGCTGCTCTCAGGTCTAAAATTCTAAGGAGAAATTACTCTTAATTAGCAACAGTCTGCGGGATATCGGATTGGCAGATGAAGAAGTTCCATCGTTGGTATCACTGAGTAATTTCAGAAGCCTTACCCAGCTGGATCTGTGTGATAACAATATTACAAATGCTGCTTTTGATGACACCTTGAATCTTTTAATAAAATCAAACATGGCATATATACTGGGGTGCCGGATATTATTTTATATTCAGGCAAACCAGGTTTAAAATACAGCAAAACATCATCCTAAAATAGCTAACTGACAGGCTGACCCAAAGCATGCTGTAGAAATAGAAAGAGATAGCCCAGTCAATGCCACCTCAACCCTCCCAAGTGATTAGCAGGTAAACGCAGCCTCAGCTTGATTCCTCCGGGCCACACCCCCAACATGTTTCAATCCAACCTCCAGAAACGACAGCTTTCTGCTAGCTGCCAATAAAGTATTAGTTGGGGTTTGGCTTTAATTTGTTAGTCAAGTCCGTTTAAATCTGCTAGTCCAGTGGTTCTCAACTCCGGTCCTCGGGACCCACTAACAGGCCAGGTTTGCAGGATAACTGAAATGCATCACAGGTGATGTAATTTGCTGCTCAGTGATTGCAGTATTCTAGTCTGCATCTCCCCAAGGTAATACTTAAAATCTGGCCTGTTGGTGGGTCCTGAGGACTGGAGTTGCGAACCACTGTGCTAGTCTAACACTTCCCTTGCCTTAGATTGAAAATTCTGATGTCCAAAGGTATCTATGTTGCTCCTTCGTCCAGATTGGAGACCCCCTAAGACAGTAAGTTTGTTACTGGCTGGATCACTATGTAAAAATAAATTTTAAAAAGTCTGAAAGAAAGAAAATGAATGCAGCCATCACATCTGAGGATTGACAACCTGCAATATATAGCATTTTTGCTTTTGAGTTTAATACCTTTTCCCCAGTACAGCCTGTAGAGGCCAGTCAGTCCTCCGGGTGTTCATTGTGTTCCTGGAGGAAGGATAAGATAATGAATTTATAAGCCAAAGAGCAAAGGGAAGCCAAACACTGAACCCACCAACCACCTCCATTACTATGGAATCCTTCCAATGTGGTAGACATTTCTAGAAGCCCAACATCTAAATGTATTCTTTATTTCGTTACTTTCAAGGACAACATTTTATTTGAAATAAAGAACCACTATTTATCACTCTTCAAAACTATTTAACCTTCTATATTTTTATTTTGAATGTGCAATCTTTATGTCAGGATGGGGCTAAGGGGGGAACTGAAACTTAATTTTACTTCCTGTATTCTTATTAGAAATAAGGATAAGATTGGGCAAGTCTTCTCAACCAGGGTTCCTCCAGAGGTTGCTAGGTGTTCCTTGATAATTGAAAAACTTTTGCCTCTAAGGTAAATAGCCACTATCAACAATTTTCTTTTTAGCTATCTGTAAAAGATGATCTTCTCAATGAACACAAATATAAGGTGTGTTCTTCTAAGTGACCATCACAATAATCTACTATGAAATGTTGCCGTAGTAATTATTAGCAGGCGTTCCCTGGGCCTGGAAAGTTATGTCAAGGGTTTCTCCCTTTTAGAAAGGCTGGGATAAGGTATAGGATTTATTGGAATTTTATAAAGTGATCTAATATAAATGATTCCAATAAAGAGAAACGAGTTCCATTCATGTAGAGAATAGTTGCGTTCTTTCCTGGGGTAGAAACTCATTTTCTTCTGGTAACTTTCTTCTCTTCTACAGTTTAGATAGTAATCACCTGACAGACAGTTCCTGTCCCCACCTGGCATGTGGAATAAGAAATAACCGGACACTGAGGACACTGAGTCTATCCTTTAACCTTATGAAGGCTCATTGCAGTGATCTGATGGAAGCTCTGACAACAAGCCGGATAGAGGAATTACAGTGAGTATAACAGGACTGATTGTAGTCAATAATATTCTGGGACAGTTTTACATTCCAAACGCGGTTTAAAAATCCTGTGTATGATGATATCCATATCTCCATCTATATATGGCAGATTTTAGCTTGATATATCACACAGTACAGGAGGAAGGTTCATAAAATACCACTCAGTGTCAATAATTAATCATCTTCTCAGCTTTACTACCCCAAGATATCAACAATGGAGGAGTAAATGCTTACACCGCTCACAGAACTGGAAGTGACATCATGGCCGTATCCTAATAAAGTGTAACTCCATCTATGTGACAATTGTGATGGTATAAAACAGGGCAACGAATAAACTATATATATAGTATATAACATATTGTCTAATTTTTGTTCATCTGCAGTCATGTTTTGCTGTGTCAATTTTCTCCACTCTCTGGTGACATCACCTCTTCTCCAGTGCAGCCTATAGGAGGCCAGTCATTCCTCTGGGTGCTCACTATGGGGGAATATGTTAAAACTGCATACCAGAATATGGAGCATTTGTCCATGGCATCCAATCAGCTTCTAGCCTCAGCTTGTTTAGCTAAGCTTTGAAAATAAAATTTAGAATCTGATTAGTTGCCATGCTCCTTGTTCTGTCTGCTCCCGTCTTTTGCCTTGTGTGTTCCCAAGGGAAGGGGAAGAAAGTGCACACTTCTGAGATAAAGGGCAGAGAGAAGCCAAGCACTGTACCCGAAAAACCACCCCATCACTATAGAATCCATCCAATATGGCAGACATTTTCTCAAAGTGCAATACCCAAAGATTTTTTGTTCCTCTCAATTTCAGGGAAAACACTTTACTACTATTTATTAATCCTCTCGCCTAAACTATGGAACCTTCTATATTAATATTATTTTGAATATGCAATCTCTATATGAAGCTGGAGCTAAGGGGGAACTAAAACTACATTTTACATTCTACTTTTACAATAAAGATTAGATAGGGTATAGGATTTACTGGCGTTTTGTAAAGGGATCTAGCATAAATGATTCCAATGAAGAGAAATGAGCTCTGTTTGTGAAGAGCAGGGTTTCTCAACAAGTGTTCCCTGAAACCCTGGGCTTCCTCCAGAGGTTGCAAGGGGTTCCTTGAGCAATGAAAAGATTCTAACTCCCAGTAATATCAATTATATTTTTATGAGTGCTTTAAGGGGGATCGTTTTCCCACTGGTCAACAATGTAAGACTGGCCTACTTTCACTTCCCACTCACAAGTCATCTCCCATCGGCAACAAATGTATGGGGCCACTACACTAACTACCTATATAAGAAGGTACTTTGCCACTGACCACCAATGTAAGGGGTACTAAAATTTTCACTGTTAATGTTTCTTCTCTGGCCATAATTATTATTTCCTCCATTTCACAAATGTTATTGAAACACTTTTTTTTTTATAGAACAGGAGTATATCCTATATGTATTGTATTTAAAACATGCTGACCATGCAAATGTGCCATGAGGTAAATCATTTTGCAAGGGTTACGACCTATACGCCCGATTACACACCAGCGCAATTCCTTCTCCACCACACATCCATTCCACAATCAACCTACAGAAAGTCTCTGACTCTACAACTGATTAATGTGGCAAAAATGTGTATCCCCATTCACTGGAAAGAAAACACCCCCCTAATATCGCAGAATGGATCCATCGTGTAGGCAAAATGGCAGAAATGGAAGACTTAGTCCACCAAGCTAGAGAAACACATACAAAATTCTACAAAACTTGGACGTGCTGGCTGCAGAATCAGCTGAATGCCATGGACTGCTAAAATCTCAGCGGAGCTTGGCCTGAGGATAAGCGAGATCTCACTACATTAAAACAGCACCAGTCCATATAAATACTGTTCAATTATAACATATCTTTAGCCCTACCCCCACCTCCTCCTCCCTATTACCTTTTCTCTACCACGGAGACATGGCCTCCAGATTATGGCCCATAAAAAGCACCCTTACAACTACACATTCCAGTACTGTGTATCAAGGGTTTTTTTTATGTCAGTCATTAAGAAGGACATGTTCTGGAGGAGATTTTAGTGATCTGATAACTATAGGTGTCAATGTATGGCAGAAGGACAAGGCTTATTGCTACTTATTATATGCTCGATATGGCAAACAAGGGGGGGCGGCAGAGCGGAGACTGGACGGATGTGCCCCCACCCCTCCACAGAATGTTCCCAATGGGGTGGACGGGTGGACTGGAGGCACATCTGGCTTACCCTGCAAAATCAAATGAAGCATTGCAGGAACGATAATGTATCCCCTCCGTTGCCAACCGCTTGTGTTTTTCTAAAAGTTCATGTTGACTGAATTTGATTGCATGTCATCACTTTCATCACCATGCTATTGGATAATATATGTACTCTGAAAAGTATGTAAAACCTTTGTTTTTGCAAAACTTTAATAAAAACATTAAAACAATAATTGTGCAAGGGTTCCCCAAGACATGACATTTTTTCCAAGGTTTTCTGTTTATTGAAAAAGTTGAGAAAGGCCGATGTAGGGGATAGTTCATTGCTTCCTAGGGGAGAAATTAATTTTTTTTCTGATAACATTCTTCTCTTTTTCTACAGTTTGTATAATAATCACCTGACAGACAGTTCCTGTCCCTATCTGGCATCTGGAATAAGAAATAACCGGACACTGAGGACACTGGACCTGTCCTGGAACAATCTGGAGGGTCCTCATTTCAGGGATCTGATGGAAGCTCTGACAACAAGCCGGATAGAGGAATTACAGTGAGTAGAACAGGACTGACCGACAATATTCTGGGACAGTTTTACATTCCATAAACTGTCTGATAACCCAGTGCATGGTGATATCAGTGTCTCCAGTCCACCCATGTGCAGACAGGATTTAAGCCTGACACACAGGGGTCGAATATCGGCTGGTTCAGCAAAAACCATTCAACATTAAGCCCACTGGGTTAAATGAAAAAATCTTAAAGTGTGTACAAGCCTTTAATCACCCAGTACTGAAGGGGCCCCATACAGTGCTTCTTAATGCCAATAAATAAAAAGCTCTCTGGCTTTATTATCCTAAGATGGCAGAGGGTGGTGGAGTAAAGGTCAGTGTTGACAACTCAGCTGTATTCTATTGAATTTCAGCTTCACATATATGGCAATTTGATACAATAAAGCAGCTTAGTGAACAAATTGTGTAAATGGTATATACAGTATTACCTCATTTTTTTTTTTAGACTGAAGTATTTTTTTACACAAATACGTACAGGAATGGCGCTGTCTCCAATAAATACACTATATAAGAAGGATGTGACCATATGTGAGCAAGCCGACTTCAGGATGTGCAAAAAAAGGGCCCCAGCTTCTCATAAATTAAAAAGACTAAAATCACACAAAACCACTTAAAATCATGTACAAATAATGTGCTGTGTGCCCAGTGTATAACGACTCCTCCAAAATAATAGTCCGTAAATGTCCGTAAAATGGAATACATATAATGTGCTATGTGCCCAGTGTATAACAACTCCTACAAATTAATAATCCGTAAATGTCCGTAAAAAATGTGCTCTTATAAAAAAATTTGGAAGATAAAAAATGCCAAAGAGTATAAAAAGGTGAAAAAATGTCTTAGTGAAAATCCAAAAAGTATTAAAAAAGTGCAAACTGACATAAAAACTTTATAACTCCTTCAATTAATTCAAACGCTGATAGTCCAAGTAATAAGTGCAATAAAGTGACTCATGTGCTCTTCTTATATCCGCTAAGTTAGGGGGGTGATTTCCACTCGTGCTCCCCCGGATGTGCCCTAACTTACCAGATCCTTCCTACCCCTACAGGGGTAATGCGCCTTTGGTAAATGGGGTCTTTCTATCCCGTGCCGGTCCCCTTCCCTCTGTAGAACTGTGAGAGTCCACGCTGCTCCTCCAATCCCTGATCCACTGTAGCCACAGGAACCCGCTCAGAACCGCTTACAACAACCTCCACTCACTTGTCCATGGATTCCATGCGATATGGGGAAAACAAAAGGATCCTCAGACTGCCTCAGACGACGTCAAGTGACGAAACGCGTAAGGCGTGGCCGAACGTACGAGCGTCACATCCGGAAAAGGTGGTTCCACGAGGTGGAACGCAGAGCGAGTGAAGAGGAAGGGGATCCAACCTTCCTCAAGCAGGAGGTGCCTGCGGGCTCTGCATTTTCTGGATGACCACTTTCTTCATGTTTTTAAATCCTTTTAAATAAACTTACCTTTGGTCGAAATATTACACTATCGAGGATCCTTTTGTTTTCCCCATATTGCATGGAATCCATGGATAAGTGAGTGAAGGTTGTTGTAAGCGGTTCTGAGTGGGTTCCTGTGGCTACAGTGGATCAGGGATTGGAGGAGCAGCGTGGACTCTCACGGTTCTGCCAATGTTTATTGTTTCCTCACTGGCCAGTGCAGCAAGGAGGGATTGTTCTCTAGAATTGGGTTCCTGAGAGTAAATTTCCTTTTAGCGTGAGAGGTGCTGGTTTACCCATAGACATTGGTAAGGGGTCTGTCAGGAGTCCTCACTTATGTATCATTGAGCTACCCTGTCTGACAGAGGTATAAAAGGTCACTGTATTTTCCTATTAGGCTTGTTGCAGTATTGTCCATCACATTCCAGGATGTGGGTCAGCATTTTTAGAAATTGTCCCTGTACTATTGTAATTTTCCACTGTGCCTGTTACCCTTGTAATTGCATACTATCGCGTTAATTCACTATTGGATTTACCCCTTGAGGTCTTTTGCTTTCTTTGTTTGTTTAAAGACTGTCTAACTCCACAAGGGGTGTCGATGAGTTTTGGGCAAGTTGGGTGTCTCGTTGCAGGGGGCGGACAAAAGAACACAATTTTTTGTGATTCCTTGGAGGGTGTGCTCTAGAAGTGGGGGCTTGTCTGGGATAGCTGTCTGTTCTTATCGCACCAGCTTTCAGTGAGTGTTCATGAAAAACATGAAAATGGACCAAGCCAATATCTACGTGTAGCCATGTTCTCCCTTAGGAGTGGCTGGTAGTTGTGGTCCACCTGCACGCTGCCTTCAATCACACGATTTCCACACACCCGGAGTCACTGAACAGGCCAGTAATTTGTTTTTGTTGTTTTATTTAGGGGATAGACATGGATAGGGATAAGGGATGACTGTGGGATGCCCAATGATTGAACACAGGACCATCTATATACACCACCGGTATATACACTCCTTCTCCATCAGCACACTACTTGCTGACTGTTACACTTCTTCGTCCTTTCTCCTGCACACCACTTGTTTCCTAGGCCTGAAAGGAAATTTATTAGACCCCCCTTGACACCACCTCCTATTCCACCACAGCTAGCACATGGTAAGGCCTGCTCCTACTGCTAGCAGGCCTCCGGACCACCCATTTTGGGTAAGGACCACAGGCTCCCGTTTGTGAAGCTATGCGCTCTCGAAGTGTAGCTAAGTCTGTTGGTGCTAGCATATTGCTAGGGTATTGCATGAACTACAACTCCCAGCCCATTCATCTTTCAGGCCCCTCCCAGCCTACTTCCCGGTCCAGTGGCTCTCCTTCCCCTGACTGGGCTTCTCCGACCTCTACAGACTGTCCACTGTACTTTCCCAGCCTGTCTCAGCCTTCTTATCCAACTCCCAGGGGCCGCCACTCATCGACACTGGTGAATGCTATAAAGAGTCTCTTTTTAATGTAGAACTCTGCTGCTCTCCTGCTTTCTTGTGCCACCCCTGGAGCTGACTCCCCCTCCTGGCTGCACCCAAGCCCCAGGGTCCCCCCCCCAGACTGGGGGCTCCCCTCCCGAATGAGGCCTGATCCGCAGCACCGGCTACATTCTCCACTCTTCCACCCAAACTCCCCTGCACCCTGCTGGCAGATTGCTGTATTTAAGGAGGCCTGCCCCCTGCCAATCCAAACTGTGGATTGGTCAGGGCTACTTGTCATACACCAGAAAGTGACACCTCCTTATCCATCCCCCTTTCTAGAGCCTAACAGCCCAAAAAGGGGAGGAGTATCCAAGGGGTGTTCTTTCCTACCAATCCAGCCCTCCCTGAGCCACTCACTGCCAGGCCTGGCAAGATTTTTCCTCTCCTAACAAAAATCTACAAAAATAAAGCACCTATCACTATGGGGGCGCTACATATGCATTTCTAAAGTAGAGGAAGGAAATGCCATCCTGCTTCTACGTTGAGAGCTTACATATGACAAGTGATGGAGAGTTGCAGGTAATGCACATGAACTCACCAGAAAGTCACTCAGTGGGGAGATTTTCTAAAACTGGTGCACACAGAATCTGGTGCAACTGTGCATAGTAACCAATCAGCTTCCAGGTTTAATTGTCAAAGCTTAATTGAACAAGCTGAAGTTAGAAGCTGATTGGTTACTTTTCACAGCTGCACCAGATTTTGTGTGCACCAGTTTTAGTAAATATCACCCCAATGAGTTATAACCAGATGTTGCCAGACCGGGGTCTGGTTACTACAGCCTGTGCTCCATCATCAGGATTTCCTCCTGTGTTTTGCTCCATGGATGTGAGAAGACCAGCGGAAAGTTTTTATGAAGCGCTCATCTGCACCTTTCAACTATAGATTCTGAAAGCTGTGGATTTACTCTGGGGAAACCCCTATAGAAGAGAACTTTGACACTTGGATCGACCAAGCAGTACCAGGCTGTGTAACAACAGAAGGTGTCAGACACCATAAAAAGACAGAATTAAAAGTGTGCAAGCACCTGCTTTAGATGTCACTTGGACCCGAAGAAGAGAGAAGGCAAACTGTGCTGCTAAGGAAGCTTTTTGAGATCTACTGAAGAGTGGAAAACTGTACCAAACTGATATACTGTATCTCTTTGAACACACCAATCAAGAAGAGGGAGAGAAGTTGTCCTCTTTCACCACACGCCTGGACAAGATTCTCCACCAGGTCAACTGAAGAGTGAAATGGAGAAATGGCAAGTAAGGAATTGTTGGTTCTTAAAGGGACACAACCTCTAGACCCCATAATGCCAAAGCTTTGGGCAAGACATCAAAATAACTCTTTGACCTATTCCAAGATAATTAAGGCAATCTGGTGGAGAGTGAGGAGGGAGCTGTGATGCCCGAGACTGCTGCTGCAGATAAGAGCATGCCGTATCCCCAGAAATTAAATAGAGGTCCAGTTAAGTCAATTCTCTCTGACTAAAATTGTCCTGCCAATTCTGCACTGCTGTATCTTTTGCTGAGGTTTAGCTAAAACAAATTCTACAGCGTTGGTCATGTCACTTACCTGTAATGAAGTATGTCCCACACTTTGCAGGCAGCTGGATCCTGGGGAAATCTTCATTGCAGGGATGCCTGTTCTCTTTTTGTCCTTGAACTTCCAGCGCTGCTGTGGTCAATAGCTTTGGGTCCTTAGGCAGAACAGCAGTACAGGTGGGCTGGCAGGGATATGCCCCTCCTTCCTCTTCCTCCACTGAGAAAAGTTCTTCTTGAATACAATGTTTGTAACACAATCTGTTAATTGGGAGAAAACCCCGGGCTGATCAGACTCTCCCCATTCACACATCATGTTACAAGCAGTGTAATCAATTTAGGACTTTTATAGTGCACTAAAACCTGGATATATCTTACAGCATTGATGTTGCCTTTACAGATGTGCAAGCTGCCCATTCCATATGCACTAATGCCCCCCCTACCATCAGAGATGCAGGCTTTTGAACTGAGCACTGATAACAAGCCGGAAGGTCCCTTTCCTATTTAATCTAGAGGACACGGAGCCCATGGTTGCCAAGAAGAATGTCAAATTTCTATTTGTTTGGCCACAGAATAGTTTTCCACTTTGCAACAGACCATTTTAAATCACATTTGGGCCAGAGAAGACGGCAGTGTTTCTGGCTCCTGTTCAGATATGGCTTTTTCTTTGCATGATAAAGCTTTACCTTGCATTTTGGATAGCACAGCAAACTGTTTCCACAGACAGTGATTTTTCGAAGTATTCCTGAGCCCATGCAGTGACGTCCATCACAGAACCATGCCAGTTTTCAATGCAGTGCTGGATCACGGGCATCCGATATTATGTTTTAGCCTTGTCCCTTGCACACAAAGATTTCTCCAGATTCTTGGAATCGTTTGATGATATTATGTACTGTAGATGATGTTATCTTTAAAGTCTTTGTAATTTTATGTTGAGGAACTTTATTCTAAAAGTGTTCAACAATTTTTAGAAACAGCTTTTCACAGATTGGTGAACCTCTGCCTATCTTTACTTCTGAGACAATCTGACTCTCTAAAATGCCCTATTTATACCCCATCATGTTACTGACCTGTTGACAGTTAACCTAATTGCAAAGTATTTTTCCAGTTCTTGTTAGTATCACTTACTTTGCTTTTTGTTGCCCTGTCCCAACTTTTTTTT
Organism: Glandirana rugosa; assembly: GCA_018402905.1. Classification (NCBI taxonomy): domain Eukaryota; kingdom Metazoa; phylum Chordata; class Amphibia; order Anura; family Ranidae; genus Glandirana; species Glandirana rugosa. The sequence goes on from BLSH010125226.1 coordinate 102,787, forward strand.
AAACAAGTTACCATCAATTTCAAAATCACCTTATTTGTTTCTTAAAAATGGTACATTTTCTCAGTTTAAACATTTGATATGTCTTCTATTGTGAATAAAATATGGGTTTATGAGATTTGCAGATTATTGCATTCTGTTTTATGTAGACTTTATCCAACCTCCTAACTTTTTTGGAATTGGGATTGTAGTTACATTCATTCCTGGGGGAGAAATTAATTTTCTTCTGGTAACATTCTTCTATTCTTTTACAGTTTGAATAATAATCAACTGACAGACAGTTCCTGCCCTCACCTGGCATCTGCAATAAGAAATAACCGGACACTGAGGACACTGAACCTGGCTGCAAACAATCTGGAGGGTCCTCATTTCAGTGATCTGATGGAAGCTCTGACAACAAGCCGGATAGAGGAATTACAGTGAGTATAACAGCACTGATTGAGACAATAATATTCTGGGACAGTATTACATTCCATACACAGCAGTGGTGTATTTAAGTTTTGTGCTGCCCTAGGCCTGACTAAACTCATGCACCCCCTAATTTAAATATGACCCACCCCTTCCTTTTTAAGGAGGAGGACAGAGGGAAGCTGTGGGAAGAGGACAGAGGGAAGCTGTGGGAAGAAGACAGAGGGACGCCGTGGGAAGAGGACAGAGGAAAGCCATGGGAAGAGGACAGAGGGATGTCATGGGAAGAGGACAGAGGGATGCCGTGGGAAGAGGACAGAGGGATGCAATAGAAAGAGGACAGAGGGACACTGTGGGAAGAGGACAGAGGGACGCCATGGGTGGAGAACGAAGGGACGCTGTGGGAGGGGGCAGAGGGACGCCGTGGGAGGGGGACAGAGGGATGCTGTGGGAGGAGAACTGAGGGATGCCGTGGGAGGGGGACAGAGGGACACTGTGGAAAGAGGACAGAGAGACGCAGTGGGAAGAGGACAGAGGGACACCATGGGAGGGGACAGCGGGATGCCTGGGAGGGGGACAAAGGAACACCGTGGAAGGCGGACAGAGAGGGACGCCGTGGGAGGAGGACAGAGAGGGACGCCGTGGGAGGAGGACAGAGTGGGGCGCCATGGGAGGACAGAGAGGGGTGCCATGGGAGAAGGACAGAGAGGGGCTCCATGGGAGGAGCACAGAGGGACGCCATGGGAGGATTGGAAGACAGGAGGGGGATCCTCACTGTGATCAGTGTGTGGCTGTCAGTGGAGAGAGAGGTGTCAGCTGCCACAGAAAGCCGATCGCTGCATGCGGGACCCCAGGCGATAGATGTTCCGGGCGCCCACACTAGCGCACCCCTGTCAGGCCATTTACCGGAGCTCAGTGCCAGAACTTCTTGTGGCACTGGGCTCTGGGATTCACCTGTGCTCCCTTGATAGCAGCCCTGTGTGCAGGAGCTGGGAGTAGGGGGAGGGTTTTTCCATGCGGGGGGGCGGCTTTTTTGCCACCCCCCACAAAGTGCCGTCCTAGGCCTGGGCCTTGTTGGCCTAGGGCAAGACACAGCACTGATACACAACAACAAAGGAAGGCTCAGTGTCAATTACTCATTTCTCTGGCTTTACCACCCCATGTTATCAGCAGTGGTGTAGTAATTCTGCAATGCTGCAATCTGCTCACATACTATTTGTTACAAATGTGATGCAATAATGTTACCTCTTTATTTTTTTTGGAATGTATTTTTGTTCCCTATTACTAAAAATGAGTTTGATACCATGGGGATCAGATGAATATGTTCCATTTATAACATGGATTGAGGGTACATGTGGGCTGTATCCCTGTTAACTGACTGCCCCCCACGGCCAAAGCAAGGTTTGATTTTTAAAAAAAATCTGAAATTGGGCTGTAACCTTTTCGCTGTCGGGGTCTGCTCTCCACTTTCGTTGCACAATGGGCCGCATTCCTGCTGTCTTGGGGCCTCCCACAGTGGTGGAGTGCCAGGGTCCAGTTATAAGTGCAAACTTTTCAACCCTAGTAGTTCCACCACTCACTGGCATATGCACTGCTGGTCTTTGCTAGGTCCTAGATACCTGCAGACACTGGCAGCGTATATGCGTACGCGCTGTAGTTTCAAATATGACGACACAGAAGAGGGACGGAGAAGCCAATGCTTTCGACAGTTTAGTCCTGGTTTAAAGTTACACAAGAAGGTGACCAGGGATGGGCCAAACACCCCCCTGTTTGGTTCACAGCAGAACTCCCGAACAGGGGAAATGTTCTAACCCGAACAGTGATCCCCATTGAATCTGTGGGAGCCGAACATGAAAAATCAAAAGTGCCCATTTTGAAGGCTTATATAATTGGCCATAAAATGGGTATGGGGGTCTGAGTACTGCCCTGGGGGACGTGTATCAATAATTTTTTCAAAATTTTTTCAGGAGCAGTGATTTTAATGATGTTTAAAGTGCAACAATAAAAATGAAAAATTCCTTTAAATATCGTGCCTGGGGAGTCCCCTTAAAGTGGTTGTCAACCTATAATAAGGCTTACCTGTAGGTGCCCTGCATATCTCCCAAACCTGCATGGTTTAGGAGATATGCAGTGTACTACGATGTGCCTACGTCACTGGGCACATGCACAGTGAAGAAATGGCCTCCGTGCCGTTCCTTCACTGAGATTATGCCGTGACTGGCATGCGTGGGAGTGACGTCACGCGACTCCGGCCAGTCACAGAGCCAGAGATCGTGGCCCCGGAAGGAAGAGGGGCAGAAGATGGATGCGGCCTGGAACGGGGACATCGCTGGCTTCCAATGCAGGTAAGTGGGACATAATGGGCTAATATGCGATGCATACTAGCCCATTATGCTTTTACATTCCAGGGTAACATAGAAGAAGTAAACCCCATCAGGGCTACAGCAAAACTGACACTTCTAAAGAAAAAAAACGAGTCAAATCCCATTTAAAATGACTCGCGGTTACAATTGCCGGCACCCGGCTATTGAAAAATAAAGTAAAAAACAGTGTGGGATCCCCCCCAGTCCATACCAGGCCCTTCGGGTCTGGTATGGATTTTAAGGGGAAACGCCACACCAATTTTTTTTTTAAAAAACGACATGGCCCCCCCCAAAATCCATACCAGATTCTTATCTGAGCAGGAAAAGGGGGGACGAGCGAGCACCCCCACTCCTGAACCATACTAGGCCACATGCCCTCAACATGGGGGGGTGGGTGCTCAGCGCCCCCTCACCCCAAAGCACCTTGTCCCGATCAACGGGGGGGGGGGGCGAGGGCCTCTTCCCGACAACCATGGGCTGTGGTTGATGGGGTCTGCGGGACTTATCAGAATCTGGGAGCCCCCTTTACCAAGGAGACCCCCAGATCCTGCCCCCCCCCATGTAAATGGGTATGGGTACATCCATACCCATACCCATTCTCCAAAAAAAGTGTCAAAAAGTAAGAACCACAGGAAAACGTTTTTGACAAATCCTTTACTAAAAAATAAAAAAAGTGTCCCTCTATGTAATCCATTGTCATTCACGGAGCCTGACGGGCCCGAAAAATAGAAAAAATTGAAAATGCTTCCACCTCCTGGGAGGCCTCCCGCCGTCTGCTCACTCTGCACTTTATAAGAACTGATAGTTCTTATATAGGCAAGGGGTGGGGCCACCCAGTTACATCACCACCCCCTTCTGAAATCACATGAAGGGGGGCAACATAGTGGTTGATGGTGGATTTACCTTCAACATGGGGACAAGGTGCTTTGGGGTTGGGGGGCACAGAGCCCCCCTTCCCCAAAGCACCCACCCCCCATGTTGAGGGCATGTGGCCTGGTATGGTTCAGGAGGGGCTCGCTCATCCCCTCCCCTTCCCTGACTTGCCAGGCTTCATGCTTGGAGAAGGGTCTGGCGTGGATTTTGGGGGGGACCCCACGCCATTTTTTTTGTAATTTTGGCATGGGGTTCCCCTAAAATCCTTATCAGCCCCGAAGGGCCTGTTATGGACTGGGGGGACCCTACGCCGTTTTTTTTTCCTTTATCGTTCTTTTTTTACTGGCACTTTTTTTTTTATTCAGCTGTCTGCGGGGAAACCCATTGTCAGCTAATGACTCATAGGCTGTTAAGGACGCGGAGGCCAGCTTCCCAGGCTCATTCTTTAACAACCAGCTTACACTCCTCCTGCTTAGTCTACTTAGATCTAATGACTTATATCCTCTCTTCTAGGATCAGGAACCCTACGTCAGAAGAAACAATGAGAGAACTAAGAATGCTAGAAGAGCTCCGGCCAGGACTGAAGGTTAACACATAACAATCCCAGCGTAAGAGGCTCTGCTACTGGAGCTGGGATTCTGAATAATAAAAGAGATTTAGATTATGACACTGGCAAACTCGATCCAAGAGGATAATATACCCAGGACAGGATGGGGGGGATTTGTTGTTTAGTCCCCGATACCATTTGGCATGAAGAGATTAAAAACCACTCCACTCAAAAATGAACATTTCATATTTGGGGAACACAGCCGCTCTGATTGGTTGTATCTGTTATCCCGGTACTCATTTTGCACAGCTCGCTGCCTCTTTCACTAAATGTTCATGACGGTCGGAATCCTTATTTTCTGAATGGACCTGAGACTCGCCATGAGATAATAGAAGCCGAGTAATAAAGATACAGCACAAAGGAGGCAGATCTGTAATAAATACCGCCACTGAGGATTTTTTGTAAATTATTTATTGTCATGTTTGTAAAAAAACTTTTTGGAAACATTGATATTCTAAAGAATTTTGTTAGCTTGTTTGTTACATAACGTCATCGCGTCCATACAGAAGCGTGGATGAATTGTTTACTGCAAAGACTGTACAGTTTGGCGTGCCTAAATACAAATGTAAGTGCAATTTTATCCATTTTTTTACATAAACAGTTGAATGATTTTACACTATTGGAGCATCTTTTTCCTTTTATACCCTGATCCACAGTATCTGGTGGGGCTGGTCGGGAGAAAAGCAGCGGCGATCATTTTCTATAGCACCTCTTTCACACCAAGGTGTTTTCAGGCGCTTTTGCGCTAAAAATAGCGACTGAAAAGAGCCTGAAAAACTACCCCCCATCCACCCCAGTGTGAAAGCCCGAGTGCTTTCACACTGGGGCGGTGCGCTTGCGGGAGGGTAAAAAAAAGTCCCGCAAGCCGCATTTTTGGGGCGGTGTGGGAGCGATGTATTCACCGCTCCTCCACCACCCCTGCCCATTGAAAACAATGGGGCAGCGTTCCTGAAGCACCTGAGCACAGCTTCGGAAGTGCCGCTAACCGGCACTTTTAACCCCTTGTGGAGGGGTTAAAAGCACACCGCTGCCGCCCGAATAATAATAATAATAAACAGTGGTAAATTAGAGGTGTTTTACTGCTAACGCTCAGGCGGCCCTGGTGTGAAAGGGGTCTAAGAGTGTACCTTTATCTACAATATCCCACAAATGGTTATGATTGCTGCTCGATGGACCTCTCTAGAGATGGGATCTGATAAGCTCCCCTATTCTCAGAGGTGGAGTTTTTCACTGAAGGTGCCCATATCACTGATGGTGATTGATCCCTTTCAATGAGTCTTTAACCACTTGCCGACCAGCCGCTGCAGTTATACTGCGGCAGGTCGGCTCTAATGCGCGAATCGCTATACCGGCACGGTGCTTCGTGTAATAGATACAGTGGGCGCACGTGCGGCACGGCGCCAAAGCTGATGCGTGTGGCTGGTGGCTGCAATGTCCACCGGCCACCCGTGATCGCTCCACAGAGAGGCAGAATGGGGATCTGTAAGTGTAAACAGACAGATCCCCATTCTGTCAGGGAAGTAGAGAGAGATCGTCAGGACAGGAACAGCGATCTTTCTCCTCCTCCAGTCAGTCCAGCCCCCATACAGTTAGAAACACCTCCCTAGGACACACGTAACCCCTTGATCGCCCCCTAGTGTTAACCCCTTCCCTGCCAGTGTTATTTATACAGTAATCAGTGCATTTTTATATCACTGATTACTGTATAAATGTTACTGGTCCCAAAAAGTGTCAAAAGTGTCTGATCTGTGCGCCGCAATGTCGCGGTCCCGCTAAAAATTGCTGATCACCGTCTTTACTAGTAAAAAAAAAGAAAATACTAAAAATGCCATAAATCTAGCCCCTATTTTGTAGACATTTTAACTTTTGCGCAAACCAATCAACAGCTGTGAACAAGGCTACAAGCCGAAACGCGTCTGCGTGTGCTGTATTTTTATGGGCATGGAATGAATTCATTGGATATCGTACTTCAGTGTGCCGGTTCTTTTTGCTGTATATAATTTGGAGTATCGGATGAGGAGGAACATCCTGAACCTGAGCACCTGACACAGGTGTGCATACTTTTATAATGAACGGAATTTTTTTGTGCTCTGGGTTCTGAGCGGTGCACCTTTGTGGTTTGCATATAGCAGAATACATATTGGCCTAAACTGATGAAGAATTTTTTTTTTTTTTTTACATTTTTTTGGACATGTATTATAGCAAAAAGTAAAAAATATAGTTTTTTTTTTTCAAAATTGTCGCTTTTTTTTGTTTATATCGCAAAAAATAAAAACCGCAGAGGTGATAAAATACCACCAAAAGAAAGCTCTATTTGTGGGGAAAAAGGGACATAAAACCCATTTGTTTGGGTAAAGCGCCGCACGACCGCACAATTGTCAGCCAAAGTGACGCAGTGCTGTATCACAAAAAATGGCCTGGTCATTAAAGGGGTAAATACTTCCAGTCCTTCTTCACTCACTTATTCACATGGACTTTATCCATCGTTATAGTGCTATATTTTATTGAATGTCTGATTTATTCATATATTGCACAAGCGCAGCTTTGTATTTTGTATTTATATTTACTATGGTTGTGTCACATGGTTGAGTCGCTGCTCTAGCGTTAGCGCGGTTTCTGGATAAGATTTGCATACTGGGGGAAGTGGTTCTGTCATGTGGCACACAGACGGTGTGCTGAGGTGTAAAATCATTGGTGCTTTTTGATGCTCAGGGAGCCACATGTGCCATGCACAGTCACCGATACAAGTGAACGGCTGTATGTGGCCATGTTTGGGTAAACACAGATGGCTTCTGCATTGGTGTTTATCTATGCATGCACATGCAGTACTTCTCCCTGAGCATGCCACTTTCATGTTCATACTGTAGAGAAACTCTGAATGCGCATGTGTGGGTAAGCACTGATGTAGAAGCCATTAGCATTTACCTTGGCATGACCGTGTACAGCCATTCACTTGCATTAGCCTCTTAGATTGTAAGCCCTAACAAGTAGGACCCTCTGATTCTTCTTGTACCAAAATGTACTGTAACTGTACTGTCTTCCTTCATTTTCTAAAGCGTTGCGCAAACTGTTGGTGTCATATATATCCTGTATAGTAAGACAAATTAGCGGCTGTATATTCTTGTCAATTTTCCTAACGCACACCTTTCTGGCAAAGTAAGGCCCGTGTAGAAGTGGGCGCTGCAGCGATCACCAGCTGGATACTGGAAGCGTCAATCGTGTTTAAGTAATCGCCAGCACACCAAGGATCACCGTCCAAAGTGAGTGCAACGTTTCGGAGCCACGCAGGACCCCTTCATCAGACATGTGATGTCATCTCATGCCTGATGAAGGGGTCCTGCGTGGCTCCGAAACGTTGCACTCTCTGTGATGTGATCTTTCTTTAAATATAGAACCTTTGGACGGTGATCCTTGGTGTGCTGGTAAATACTTACACTTAGCGGCTGTACATGACATGAGCAGCTCTCCAGGTTAGGGTTGCCACCTTTTCTTCAAGCCAAACCCGGACACTTTATCGGTCTGGGACACCTTTGGGTGCCCCAAGGAGAGTAGTGATGCGGTGCGCATAGCGTGTCACAGTGAACAGTGGGCGTAGCTAAATTGCTCTTGCTGACATCATCTCCCTGCCCCCCCCCAGTGATGTTGAACCTGCCCCCAGACAGCTGCCTACAGTTCCCGGGTGACAACAGATTTGTGTCACTATCTTGTTTACTTGGGGAGCCACAGCCCAGTCTGAATAATGTGTCCGGGTTTCAGTCTGCCTTAAACCCGGACACAAGATTCAAAACCCGAACTGTCCGGGTGAATCCCGGACAGGTGGCAACCCTACTCCAGGTGCCCCCAGAGCACATAAAAGAGGATAGCTAAGTCTGTCTAAGGATATGCAGGATAAAATTATGAACTGCAATATTGGAATTTGGGGAGCACAGGTGTAATCACCAAAATCCAGAAAAGGAATGCAATGGAATGAGATTCACCCTTTGTTATTGTTGCTATGCTGGCAACACCCACGTCTATGGGTTGACTGGTGAAAAGTCCAATCAGACAATAAAGGTGCAGCTTCTGCGAATAAAGAAATGAAGCTGTAAGAACACATAGGGGTTGATTTACTAAAACTGGAGAGAGCAAATCTGGTGTAGCTCAGCTCAGCTTCCAGTTGTGTTTGTCAAAGTTTAAAGCGGTAGTAAACCCATCCATTTAACAGTTTAAAATCCAGTTCCATTTCCGGCACATGCCGGAAATGTAACGCTCCCATTGGTTGTTCTCTAAACCAAAATGTCAAACCATCCAATGGCTGGTGTCATAGCTGATCACATGAGCAGCATCATGGCAGTTGTAGACTAAACAGAGGCCAAGATGGCAGCTTCCTTGGCTGAAAATGATAGGAGGGTTTACTACCACTTTAACTTAACAAGCTGAATTTAGAAGCCGATTGGTTTCTATGCAGAGCTGCACCAGATTTTGCACTCTCCAGTTCAGTAAATCATCCCCATAATGCACCCCTGATACAGCAGATTAGATCCATAGACCTGTGTGTTGTAACAAGTCACATGATGTAACCAAAAATGCGCTTATGTATTTTCATAAATAGAAGTAACTTCCTAACTTTATCCATAACAATCTGATAAACTTTAACACAATAACATACATTCCACATTAATATTAATGCAAAAAAAATGACTGTTTTAAATTGCATCCATCTTTGCTCCGGTTTCTTCTTGCTGGAGGCCGCCATTATGTCAAAGTCCCGAGCAGTCACTTCCTTATTGAGAACTCTCCCACTTTCTTTAGTCTCAAAAAAGATATGCCTATTTCTGTAATTAGAATGTGTGCATTTCCAGCATTGATTTTATGTCTTGGCTCAGCTAGAGTGGAAGGCTGACAGAAGTTTTACAGTGCTGAAGTTCTTATTGCTGCTACTAAGTAGAATCAGGGAGATACGTCTAGACACTAGCCTTGTAAGATTAACATTTTTGTGTCTCCCTGGCAATAGAGTCCTGTCACCTCTCCTGCTCTTCTCTTCTCTCTCTCTAGTCTTTTTTTCACGACACTACCTGTCAAAGACATGCTGGTAGGTTAATTACCAGGTAGTGAGTCTGACGGCAGGGGATGGCCTCTCCTATGACCCCAGTTCGAGAGACCACTGGGAGTGAGACAGCGGCTGCAGGAGCACGTGCCTGTGGTAGTCCGGTAATGTCCACCAGCTGGAAGTCCGTAGGATTGCTGGAGATGGAGATGACCGGCGGGGCTAGAGATGCAGCCAGGAAGTTCCAATCTGGAAAGACTGGAGAAGACTTGCGGAGCTGGAAGTTGCAGAGGTCTGGATGGCCACAGACACTGGAGAGGAGTCGGGTGCAGGCAGGGTCGGCAACGGGCTGCCAGCGAGGTACAGAGGAGCAGGCAGAAGAATGGTCGGGACAAGCCGGGATCAGGTGCAGGCAGAGAGCAGGAAGGTCTGGACAAGCCGGGTCAGTAACGGATCAGGAACAGATATCAGGCACAGGTAAACACGGGTACACACTGTAGATCAGACAGCACCAGCTCTGAGCATCAGCAAGGCTTAAATGGCTGTTTATGGCGCCAGAATGTGCACAACGGCATTAGGGCAGCAGAAATCTTCAGGTATGCCTCTCCTGAGGGGGATCAAGCCAACGGCCTTCCTGACAGCTCCTGTCTAAATTGACCCTGGTATGTGTATGTATGAATGTGAGTTAGGGACCTTAGATTGTAAGCTCCTTGAGGGTAGGGACTGATGTGAATATACAATGTATATGTAAAGCTCTGCGTAAATTGATGGCGCTATATAAGTACCTAAAATAAATAAAGAAATCTACACAGTCTGTGTCATTCCTGTTGTTTTCTCCCCCTCAGCAGCAGTAAATCTTGAGACTCTCAGTTGACTGGCCTCTAGTGGTTAATTGCTTATTTGCACAGTGCCAAAAATACAAGACAACTGAGCATGTGCAGAGCAAGGTAAGACAGAGCTTTACTGGATTATAAACAGTATAGGCACTAGTTTGTAATGTTTTCATTCTGACTCCAACCTTTGTATCAGTGACTTATCCCTTGCTGAGACCTCTATGCCTGGCCTGTATAAGCAGATATAATCACCACGAACAGTCTTTATCAGATAGCTGAACTCACCAAATACCGTTTCTCATCCACAAAGATCTTAATTGAATGTTGCAGGTTACAGCAGACAAAAGGGATGTGGCAGACGAATGAAGAGACGATACTTGCAGGTCAAAAGATGGTAATATGTTCCCCTATGCAAGCAGATTAACATGTGGCCTTGAGACGAGCGGCCATCTTTATCCCAATAAAGACAACGCGTGAAGGAAGGGGAAATACATCATAAAATGGGAGGGGACACAGAAAAGGATGGTGCAATAACCAAAAGAACCACAAGATGGCAGTATATTAGCCAACTATATGAGGCCGAGCAAACAATTCCTAAGGAAATTACCAATATAAATACTTAATTCACAGTACTATGAACATGGCTGCATTTTATATTATATTTTCATACAACAAGTGTAACAGCACAGTGTTTCTGACTAAAGTTTCACTTTAACAATAATATAATATGAATTATTGTGGTGTTTTATATGGATTTTTGTATTAAAATGTATTTATTGTGTAGTTTAAGGCCTCATACACACGGGCGTTTTGGACGCCGGCGCTTGTAGGCGTTTTTTGCAGCTCTCCATGTTATTCAATGGCCCTGTAAAAACACCGGCGTTTGTGAGCAGTAGAGGGCGTCGGCGTTCGTGAGCTGTTTCTAGAACGCAGGACCAGTGCGTTCTGAGGCTGTGGCGTTTTTTGACGCCGACGCCGCAAAACGCCAACTAACACCGTACCGGCGTAAACCAGCGTTTTTTGACGCAGACGTTTTTAGGTTGAAAAATAGCAGAGGACTGATTTTTTTTTAAAAAACCGCCTATTGACGCCGACGCTCACTAACGCTTATTAACGCTTGCTAACGCCGATGCAAAACGCCGATTTTTTTCAAAAACGTCGGACCCAACGTTTCGCTTATTTATAATCAGATGCCCGATTGTATGAGGCCTTATGGTAAATGTTGCTTTGTCCGGTGTGATATGGGGGTGTTTTGCACTCATGGTAGATTGCATATAAAGTGAGTCCACGTCAGGCTGGAACTAAAGTTAAGGGCCCGACGGCCATCTTTTATGAAATGAAATTAATGTTTCACAAACCTGGATTTGCCCCGCTGGGGTTTTCTCCAATGAAAAATTCTAGCCCACCTGGATACATTTCAGCAGCGCCGCCTCGTTTCAATTTTTTAATACACACAGAGATGTCAGAGCGTACCTCACACCCCATGGCAGCCATTTTCCTCCCCTCAGCCTGTAAGAAGCCGGACTAGAGAGCCGACTTTTCTGTACAGAGCCGGTCTGTCTGAGGGACAGGACTGCTCAGCCAATCACAGGAGAGGAGCTGGGCGGGAACACATGAGGGAACTGGTGTGAGGGGAGTGACAGGACTGCTCAGCCAATCACAGGAGAGGAGCTGAGAGGCGGGAACACATGAGGGAACTGGTGTGAGGGGAGTGACAGGACTGCTCAGCCAATCACAGAAGAGGAGATGAGAGGCGGGAGCACATGAGGGGACTTCTGTGAGGGGAGTGACAGGACTGCTCAGCCAATCACAGAAGAGGAGCTGAGAGGCGGGAACACATGAGGGGACTTCTGTGAGGGGAGTGACAGGACTGCTCAGCCAATCACAGAAGAGGAGTTGGGCGGGAACACATGAGGGAACTGCTGTGAGGGGAGTGACAGGCCTGCTCAGCCAATCATAGGAGAGGAACTGAGAGGCGGGAACACATTAGGGAACTGCTGTGAGGGGAGTGACAGGACTGCTCAGCCAATCATAGGAGAGGAACTGAGAGGCGGGAACACATGAGGGAACTGCTGTGAGGGGAGTGACAGGACTGCTCAGCCAATCACAGGAGAGGAGCTGAGAGGCGGGAACACATGAGGGAACTGCTGTGAGGGGAGTGACAGGACTGCTCAGCCAATGACAGGAGAGGAGCTGAGAGGCGGGAACACATGAGGGAACTGCTGGGAACTGTGAGGGGAGTGACAGGCTTCCCTCAGCCAATTACCACAGAGCAGTTGGGAGGTGGAACCTTTGAGGTTATAAATGTAAAGGGGGGGGTGACAGGAGAGCAAATGGGAGGCGGGAACACCTGAGGTAACTATTGGGAGGTGAGTGAAAAGCAATTACAGGAGACTAGCTGGGAGTTGTGGCAAATGTGAGGTGAGTGACAGGTTTCCTCAGCCAATCACAAGAAGAGGAACTAGGAAATGGCAGCTGTGAGGTAAATGGCAGACTCCTTATAGTCAGTATTTAGGAGGCGGGAACACCTGAGGTAACTGATGTGAGGTGAGTGACAAGCTCTCTCAGCCAATTACAGGAAAGTAGATGGAAGGCGGGACAGCTCTGAAGGGAATGACAGGTCCCCTCTCAGCCAATCACAAAAGAGGAGCTGGAAGGTGCAAACACCTGAGGTAACAGCTATGAGGTAACTGACAAACTCTCTCAGCCAATTACAGGAGAGAAGCTGGAAGACTTTAAGTAACAGCTGTGAGTTGAATGGCCAACTCTCCCAGCCAATCACAGGAGTGTGTCTGGAGGCGGGAACACCTGATTGGACAGCTGTGAGGGGTGACCAGCCTCCTGTAGAAGATGTGGAGCCGTCCATTGTGAGGGTCCCTCCCAGGGCCGATCCTAGGGTCACAGACGCCTGGGTGCATAAATATTTCTGGCGCCCCCACATGGGCGTGGTTATCTTGTTAACTCCTCCCCTTTACAAATGTTTCCATGGCAGCGACGTAAACACAGAGATGCTGCCTAAGGAGTCTGTTACCCCAATATCCTCCCACAATCTCTTAACAATAAACAATGGTCAGAGACTGCAGACATGATACAGGAGATGGTCAGAGACTGCAGAAATGATACAGGAGATGGTCAGAGACTGCAGGCATGATACAGGAGATGGTCAGAGACTGCAGAAATGATACAGGAGATGGTCAGAGACTGCAGACATGGTACAGGAGATGGTCAGAGATTGCAGACATGATACAAGAGATGGTCAGAGATTGCAGACATGGTACAGGAGATGGTCAGAGACTGCAGACATGATACA